>JAIUJO010000194.1:137500-180232 GCA_023846275.1 Vanilla planifolia | reverse complement strand
CTCGTATGGGTTTATGCATGTCTATATGCATGCATGTGTGCATATGTATATCCATGTGTATGCATGAATATGTGTGTGTGTGTGTGTGTCTGTGTGTGCATGTGTGCACACTAGTGTACCCATGCTTTCACATGTGTGTGTGTGTGTGCATGCATGTTCTTGTATGTGAGTGTGCATGTGTGCAAGTGTGCAAGTTCACATTTTTCTAATTGTGTGCACATGTGCATGTGCATGTATGTATGTGATTGTTTGAGTGCTTGTTAGTATGTGTGCATGTGCATCAATGCATGTCTATGTGTTTGTCTATGTGTCTGTGTGTGCATGAGTCTTTGTGCTTGTGCATGCACGTGTGTGTATGCATTTATACTAGTGTGAATGTGTATCTCTATGCACCCATACGAGTGTGTGGCTTATGTGTGTGCATGCGCATGTGTGTGTTCGCACTTGAATGTATGTATGTGCTGCGTGTGTATTTGTCCATATGTGTACATTTACATGCATGTGTGTTCACACGTACATGTGTGTATACGTGTGGAGGTGCGTTTTCTTGTGTTTGTGTGTATGTGTGTGCACATCTGTGTGTAAAGGTGTGCATACAAATGTGCATGTAGGTGTGCATTTTGTTTGTCTGGATTTATGCTCTTGGACGTGCTTTTGTGTCGTGCATGAGCATGTGCTTTGTGGGTGTATGTGCATGTGTCTACATCTATCTATGCATAAGGGTTTGTTTGTGCATGTGCATGCATGTCTAAGTTTGTGTGAGTGTGTATTTCTGTCTTTGCATGCTTGTGTGTAGATTGTTCATGTGTGTATGTGCATGTGTTTGCAGGTGGTGTCTGTTCTTACATGCACATCCATCTGTGTAGGTATGTGTGTTCATGCATATGTGCTCGTGTCTTTGCAATTATGTCTTTTTTGCATTTATGTGCTTGTGCATGTGTTTGGGTGTGCATGTGTCCATGTATGCATATGTTTTTTGCACATTTGTGTGTTCGTGTGTGCACGTATATGTACATGTGTACTTCTAAGTGTGCATGTTTACAAGTGCATGTGTATATGCTTGTGCCTTTGTACATGTTTGTGCATCTTTATGTGTGTGCATGTGTCTGTATGCATGAGTGTGCGTGTGTCTAAGCATGCATGTGAGTGTGTATGTATGTGTGTGTGCATATGTGTCAGCCTGTATGTGTGTGTACCTATTGATGTAATCTTTATCAAGCTAATGCACTACATTGTTGGTTAATTCTCCTTTTAAACTTTTTGTTATTTTTAAAATTCTTCCTTAAATGAAATTTGGCACAATCATTAGACTCTTGATCTAATAATTTTTATAGTAAATAAAAAATTCGATAGTTTTAAAAATGATTTTCAATAACATGGTTTATGCCTAATAAAAATAATTTTGATACATTTCTTCTATATATATATATATATTATGATAATTATTAAATAGGAGATATCATAAAATAAATTAATAATAAAGAAAATTAAAATTGATAAGAGATTTTAAGTGATTCGGCCTAACTTAGGCCTACAACCAACCCAAATCAACCCAACAAAGATTTTATTAATGAAGCTACTCTCTTTTGCCATAATAAGTAGAGATAAATTACAAACCACATTGTTTAAACATAACATGTAAGGGTTTACCATCACAATCTCAATTATAAAATCTTGTAATATTAAAAAAAATAGAGAACAATAAGTAACCACAATGTTTTATTATTCATTTGTAAAACCATATATGATAAAAATGTATGGATTATTATATCAAAATATAATGTGTAAATGAAAAAGGTTGAAACAATCTAAATGACTTAGCTTTGAAATATTAAATGTAAACGACTTATCAATATACACTAGCATAACTAAAAAATCGAATTAACAAAGACCTTGCTTTAATACAATCTTTTTAAAAAAATAAGAAAAAGAATAAAGAGATAAATCATTACATTTAGAGAAGTCACCAGCAAGATGTGTAATCAAAGAAACTTTTGAAACAAGAAAGAGAAACGAAGAGCTGTAAGCATGACTCCAACAAAGGCATAAAAATCCAATTGCAATTTTTTGGTTTTGCATCTTCTCTTTCAAATCTATTGACATAACTAAGTTAAAATCATCAATCATCCAAATCTTCCTCTTTTTATATTAGAATATTTTACACAAAAATAGAAATTTTTTTTACAATCGAAAAGGGTCACCTAAAATTGTCATTGTATTTTTGCATTCAAAACAACAAAAATAACTTTCTAAAATGCTAAGTATGAGTAAGGTTTGATGAGAATATTGAATAAAGGAACTAGATATATTCTAAGGGGGATTTGATCACGATCATTAGATCCTGCATGCTGCGTGGACGATGTTAATGTGCAAGAGCACTATTTAAAAAGTTGGAGATGATCTTAACCATTCGATCAAGCTTTAAGAGTGGACAAAAAGATGAAATGCCATATTCATAAATGTAGATAAGATCTTAGCCGTTTGATCAAGTTTACAGATGAACAATAAGGTTAAGATTACTGTTAAAATGATGAAGTTGATCTTATCCATTTATTCAAGCCCGTTAGATGAATGATTAGATGGAATCTATTATTGACAAAAAGTGTACATGATCTAGACCATTTAATCATAAAAACATGGAATCAAATGACACAAGTTCACTTCTATTTTTGAAGCAAAAAAGCTGAACTTTAGTCTTACATCGCAAGCTTGTATACAATGTTTAGTATTTATAATACTTCCTCCGTACGTAAAGGTTAGCCTAGTTGGATTGGCCACCCCTAGTGTTGTTAGGAAGTAATGACCCAAGTCACCTGTGCATATATTTACTTGTTTGATCTAACCTAATACAATTACTTAATGCTTCATGACTCTGTCCTCACTCGTTATGCCTAAGCCAATTCAGGAGTTATTTCTTGACTTGATTTAATCCAACTCACATAAGGAATTTTGCCATGAGTAAGACTTGACTTGACCTAATTTCATTCACCCTCTCTTATAACCTACAGCTCCTTAAGACCTATTCCCTAGCAACAATTAAAAACACTCAATGTGGGCCTTTGGTCTTTATGGAGTGTGGGTGGTTATGCCAATTTTTTTTATGCCACCTTTAGGATCTTTATTCTCTTTAACTTAAGAAAATTATAGCTATTAAAATAAATAAAATATTTTTTGTAAATACTAAGATAATAATGTGCAAGAAATTAATGATCATACAAGTGAATGAATTATGTTACACAACTAATTGTGTCATATGTAAATAAATAATATGATAAACAATCAAACTAATAGATGTTTTCGAGATGGACTCTTGATGGTTAGCTACACCATCAGGAATTTGACTAACAACACCTTTATATGCCATTTAAGCCATAGTTGTCGCATGGCCACCATCGCTGCATGACATTGCTTCACTTGGGGATTGCTTCATGAGATATTTAACAATAACTGCCTCAATGGTTTAGCACTAAATTCTCCCTCCTCTTGTAACCAATCAATTAGGTAATCATAATTAAGAACAATATGAGTTTGTGAAAGGTTTCAATAAATAATGATTTGGGAAAAAGAATCTCATATTGTTACGAGCACTATTGCATTTCAAAATTCATCTGCAATAAGAAGGATTAATAAAAAATAATTTATCAAGTTTCCTCTATCATTTTCAAGAAGTATTTAGGTTTTACATTACTTGTGTCCTTAATTTCCACCAAATCCTTAAACAGCTTAACATGTATGAGCATTACCTATCACATTAAGCTCTATGTTGAATTCTTACAAATTTTATCTCTAGAATTCAAAACTTACATCACTCCAAAAACCATTTTAACTTACTTCACATATAATCATTAATTCAATAAAATTCACATGACTTTAAAATATATTGATATAGCTTATATCAAAAACTTAATAATCAAAGTACAAGATCATATTGATTTAGTTCTTCATGATAACAAATCAAAAACAACATAAATCTTTATATTCTCATCTTCTTAAAACTCATCCAGATAAGTTAACATTTGAAATTCAAGATACATATTGAAACATGACCTATTTAATTTCCCTAAAGTGATATTAAATATTTCTAGCAAAGCTACTATGGAGATTAAATTGTTTACCCCAAAAATAATGACCACACATATTTTACGAATGAGTGACATGCAAATGCAAAAGACAAGGCTTGTCTCCACGTCTTGATTATGGAAATAAACCAATACAAGTACATAAAATATAAATTTAGAAACATAAAATATCTTGGGTTCAATTATAATAGTGTGTGATTGAGGTGCTTTTATAAATGTATTTTTAAACACATTCTCTTATGAATGAATTCATATTTATCTTTCTTTAAATAGATTGATTCTCTAAACTGGCTATCATAAGAAATATTTTCATGCCTATCACAATAACTAGATAAAACTTAGGATTTTGCATGAAAATAATTAGAATTTAAACTAGTATTATTTTTTTTCATATAGTTATATAATGAAGCATGTTTGTGAATATATGGAATATGATATCTTCTATTATCATTCACATGTAAATGTGAACATTCCAATCTATATTTTTTTAGTCATATAAGATGTAAAATTATAACTTATAGTCACAAACTATTATTTCTATTCAAATGAGTAAAAGAGAGAGCATGTACAGACACATATGAATATGTATAAGAAATAAAAGTACATGAAGGCATACTAACAAACTTTTCATTCAAATCATTTAACTCTCTTTCTATCAAACCAATATTTACTACTTTTTCTTTTAAAATAACATTTTCTTTTCTTAAAAAATATTTTCACATTTCAAAGAATTAATACATGAACTGCTTAAGGCCAAAGATGTCTAACATTCATAACTTTACTTTATAAGGTAATTAAACAAGTTGCATGCATAAGTAAAAATATTTTGAAATAGTTCTTCTGTAACATTAAGCTCATTACATTATCTTTTTAATAAGTAAACATGATGGTCTTATTTGTCATGTTTCCCTTTAAGTTTAGCATACATCTTATTCAATTTCTTATGCTCAACTATAAATTCATCAAAAGCAATAGTCTATTCATCATCACTAATAATGTGATTATCACTATTAGAAGAAGAAATATGTTATACACCTTAGAATGAAGAGCTTACTTTTGAGGTGCTTAAAGCTTCTTTCTTCTTCTTTATCTCTTTCATTTTCTTTTGATTTCCCAATTTCATCTTATCTTGGGTAAGAAATACAACATATTTATCATATAAATTCTCTTGTTTGTATATAACATCAAAATAAGCTTTTAGATGACAAATCCTTATACCAATTTATTGAGACAAAATAAAATAAAGTTAACTCATTCTTTTAGCAATTCTTTGTAAACTTCTAGATTATTCATCCAAAATATTTGAAACAATAAATGATTTTAAAATAAAAACTATAAATCAATATTAACATTTATAATAAAACATTTAAAATTATTTGTCCATAAAGAAAAATTTTGACCTTCAAACATTGGTAGATCCATGTAGTTTATAATATAAATAATAATTCACTTCATAACTGGAAATGAAAAAGATGGGATCTACTTTTGGAAATTTCATCCGTCGATGTAACTCATTCTGATACCATTTTATGTAATGTGTACCAAGCCAATTCAGAAAAGAGGGGGTCAATTATGCCTTTAATAATTTTACCATTTTTTAAAAAATTTTTTAAAAAACTTTAGAAATCATAAAATCATTCACTTATTAAATTTTTTTAAAAAATGATAAAAAAGAAAATAAAGATTTTATAGTTCTAAAAACATTTTTTAATAAAATGTTTATACATTATAAAAATAATTTTGATAATTTTTTTATATATAGCTTTTAATTAAATATTATTAAGTGTAATATCATAAATTATAATAATAAAGAAAAAAAGGAGCAAGAAATTTTTAAGTAGTTTGGCCTAACTCATGCCTACATCCACCATAGTCAAACAAACCAAGATTTCACTAACAAAACTAATCTTTATCATAATAGGTAGAGCTAACTGTTACAATCCATATTATTTTATCGTGATAGTTACGGGTTCACCATAAAAATTTCAATCATAAAAGCTTACAATATTTAAACACAACAAAAAATAATAATTAACTATAACATACCACTATTCACTTATAAAAGAATACATGGCACAAGTCTTGGATTAAAATGTTAGAAAATGAGTGCACATAAGAAAGTGTTTAATAAAATCTAAAGGACTTATTTTTAAAATATTAAATCTAAAAGATTTATTAATATATAATGACATTATTAAGAAAAATGAAATAAAAAAATGTCATACTTTAATATGATCTTTTCTAAAAAAAATAAAAAAGGAAGAAAAAAATAAATTATCCATTATAAAGAAGCCTCAAGGAAGATGTGCAACAAAAAAATTGCTAAAGAAAGAGAAAAAATGAGTTGTAGCCACAGCTCTAATAAAGGAAACAAAATCGATTTATAATTAATGGTTTTGCACCTCCTCTTCCTAAAATATTGATGTAACTCCTAAGGCTTCTTAATTTATATTAGAATATTTTAAACAAAAATAAAAATCATTTAACAACTATAAAGGGTCATCTAAATTTGTTATTACATTTTAGCTTTCAAAAGAAAATCAAGCAACTTTCTAGAGCACTAATTACGAGTGGTAACAATGATCATCATCCAATCTAGGTGGACAAAATAGGAGTTGCTCAGTCAGAATGCTAAATAAAGGTCTAGAACTGATCCAAGAAATATTTAATTTAGATCCTTAGATCATGCATGCTAGGTGGATAGTGTTGATGCACAAAGGTGGAGTCCATCTTAATTGTACAACTAAGCTTTATAGATGGACGGCTAAAAAAAATGCGTAGTTCACAAATGTGGAGAAGATCTCAACCATGTTATTAGGTTTTTATGGATGGATAGAATGATAAAAAAAATACTATTCAAAATAGAAATTTTTTTCTTATATGCTTGATCAAGCTTGTTAAATGAAAGCTTAGATGGAATCTATAGTTCATAAGGCATGATTTTAAGTCCAACATCACAAGCTTGTGTATGACATTTGGAATTTATAATACTTCCTCAATGAAAAAAGGTTTGCCTAATGGGTTAGTCTACCACTTAGTGCTTTTAGGAAGTAATGACCAAAGTCACCTATGCATATATTTATAAGTCTGATTTATCCTAATCCCAATATTTAACACTTCATGAGTTTGTCCTAACTCGTTATCCTAAGCTAGTTTAGAAGTTATTCCTTGACCTGAAATAATCCGAGCAACAAATGGAATTGTGTCATGCTTAAGACTTAAGCTTAACTCATTTTGTTTCACCCTATCTCTTGACCCACTACTCCTTAAGCCTTATTGCTTAATAGTAGTTTGGGCCACTTAGCCCTACCCTTTGGGCTTGCCCATGTCTTGATGCTTAGGCCAATTCATTTTATTAACAGTCCAATTAAATATTAATTTTTTTACTTATAAATGTTAATGTTGCTACTAAGTAAATAAATTATTTTTTAAGTACTAAAATAATAATGTGCTTGAAATTAATGATCATGCAAATGAATTAATGGTGTTATGTAACCTAATTATTTCATACATAAACAAGTGATAAGATAACCAATAAAAAAGTTGATATTTTAAATATATATTATTGATAGTTATTTGCTCCATAAAGATTGAATAATAGCTCCATGATATATCATTAAGCTATAACTATTGCATGGCCACCATCATTGCTTAAGATTGCCTCACTTATAGATTATTCCATAAGATATTTGGTCAAAACTCTCTAATTCATTGATCCGATAAAAGCTTGAAATGCATGACCTAAAAGTTACTTGATAAGACTATTAGAGAAATTAACACAATTATTTTATTATCATCAAATAAAAAGTCTTAAAACAAATGGTACAACACTTATGTAAGTGCATGGGTGTTTATGTGCTTGTGCATGTGCATATGTGTGCACATGCATGTCACTACATGTGTCAATATATGTGTGTATGCCAACATGTTTTTGTGTGTGCATATATGTATGTGTGTGTGAGTGTGCATGTGTATATGTGTTGTGTGTGTGCTTATGCGCATGTGTGTGATTTTTTGTGTGTTTTCTTGTATGCGTGTGTGTGTGAGTTATTGTGTATGGAGCATTTTAGCATGTATATCTACATATGAATGCATGTGCATGTGTGTTTATGTACGAGTAGGTGTGTGAGTGGGCATGTTTGTGTGACTGTGACCTTGCCTATTTGTTTGTGTGCATGTTTAGATATTTGGGTGCATCTGCAAGCGTGTGTGGGTATATGGATGTGTGTGTGTGTATATGTATCTATGCATGAGTTTGTACATGCACATATGCATATGTGTTTGTGTGCATTCATGTATGTGTTTTTGTATATCTATGTATTTGAGGGTTTGTGTGTTTATGCAAGCCTATGGGTGCATATGTGTGTGAGTTTGGGTGCGTGTGCATATGTGTACCTATGTTTGTGTGTGTCTGCATATAAGTTGTGTGTGCATGTGCATATGCATGCATGTGATTATCTACATTATTTTTCTTATGTATGTGTGTGTATTTGTGTGCATGCATATGCATGTGAGTGTGTCTGTGTGTGTGTATAAGTGTCTATGAATGTGCATGTGTGTGTGTGTGTGCATGTATGTGAGTGTTCATGTGTTTGTTCTTCTGAATATATCTATGCATATGTTTTTATGCCTTTGTGTGCATGTGCATGTGATTATGTACATTTGTGTGTGTCTATGTCACTACATTTGTGCTTTTTATGTGTGTATGTGCATTTTTGTTAGTGTATATGCATGCATGTGTGTGTGCATGTGTATGAGTGTGTGTTTTTGTATGTGTATGTATTCATAAGTGTGTGACATTTGGGTGTGTATGCACGTGCATGCATGTATGTGTGTTTGTATAATTGTGCATATGTGTGTGTCTATTTGTGTGCTCGTGTGTTTTTTATGTGTATACATGTGTCTGAGTGCATGTGTTTTTCTATGTGTCTGCATGTGCACAAGTGCATCTATCTATGTGAATGCATGTGTGTGTACATATTTGTGCATGTGTTTGTATGTATGTGAATTTGTATGTGTGTATATTTATGTGTGTTCCTATGTGTATGTAAGCATGTGCATGTGTGTTTGCATGTGTTTGTGTGTGTGTGTACATGGGTGTGCATGTATGTGTGTGTGTGTGTGGGTGTGTGTGATTTTATGTGTATGCTTACTTGTGTGTTCATCAATTCTTTTGTATGTGGGTGCATGGGTCTGCATGCATTTGTGCATTTGTGCAAATGTGTGTCTATGCATGCATGCTTGTGTCCATGTGTGTATTCATATAGACGCACATGTGTGCTTATTTATATGTGTGTGGTTGTGTGTGTACATGCATTTATGTACATGTCTGTGCATATTAGTGTATGTGTGTGTCCATGTGTTTGCATGTACATTTGCATGTGTATGGATATGTGTACTTGCATTTGTGTATGTGTAAGTTTTTGTTTGTGCGTGCATGCATGTGTGCATATGCATGTATACATCTATGTATGTTTGTGTGTGAGCATGAATATGTGTAAGTGTGACGCATGAGGGTGTTGATATGTGTGTGTGTTCTTGTGTGTGTATGTTCATGTGTGTGTATGTTCATGTGTGTATGTGTGTGGGCGTGTGCATGTATGTGTCTGTACATACATGTGCATTTGTATGTGTATATGTGGGTGCGTGTGCATGTATGTATGTGTTAGCTTGTGTGTGTCCATGTGTGTGTGCATGCATGCCTATGTGTATGTACATACATGTGTGTGTGCATGTGCATATGCATGCATGTGTATTAGTGTGTGTTTTGTATACATAGACATGCATGCATGTGTGTGTGCATGTGTACACATACACATGTGTGTATGATTGTGTGAGTTTGAATGTGTGCATCAATGTTTATGTCTATTTGTGTGTGTGTGTGCATGTGCATGTTCCTATGTGTGCCTGTATGTGCATGCATTCATGTCTCTATGTGGTTTGAGTGCATGTGTGTGTGAGTGCATGCATGTGAATGTGTGTACTATGTGTGTATGTGTGCCAACATGTATGCATTAGCTTACATATGGGTGTGTATGTGTCTGTGTCTATGTGTGTTTGGTTGTATGTTATGATGCATGTTTTTGTGCACATGTGCATGTGTTCACTTGTGTGTGTGATTATGTGTATGTGTGTGTAGGAGGAGTCAATTATTATGTGAGTGTGTGCATGCATGCTTGCATATACATGTGCATGTGTGTCTGTGTACATATGCACATGTGTATGTATGTGGGTGTGTGGGTGTGTAGGTGTGTGTGTTCATATGTGCACGTGTTTTATGTGTGCATGTTTGTTTGTGTTTGTGTTGGTTGTGCATGTGTGCATATGCATGAACATGTGTATGTGGGTTTGTGTGTATGTGTTTGTGTTTATATGTGTGTGCACATGTGTATGTATGTGTTTGTATATTTGTATGTGCATGTGCATATGTGTCCACATATGTGTATGTACTTTTGTTTGTACATGTGTGTCAAAGTGTGCTTGTGTACATGTGTGTGGGGTGTGTGTATTCGTGTGTATGTACATTTTTGCATGTGTGTCATTGTGAGTGAGTGTGTGTATGTGTGTGCATGTTTGTGAGTGTGTGCACATGTACGTGTGTGTGCAATCACATCTATGTCGATGCGTATGTGCATGTCTATGTGAGTGAATGTGTGTCCCTATCTACATTTGTGTGAATGTGCTTGTATGTGTGCATATTTTTGTGTGCATACTTTAGTGTCTATGTGTGAATGTGCATGTGCATATGTATGTGTGTGTGTTCGTGCATGTGTGCTTGTATGTTTGTGTGTACTTGAGTGAATGTGTACACATGTGTGTACATGTTTTATTATAGGTGTGTGTGCACATGTGTATGTGTGTGTCTATGTGCATCTATATATTTGTGCATATATGTGTGTATGTTTGTTTGCACATGTCTTTCCATGTGCATGTGTGTGTACATGTGTGTGTGTGTGTGTGCATGTGTGTGTTTACAAGAGTATGTGCACGTGCATGTGTGAATCCTTATGCATATGTGTGTGTGTGTGCATGTGCATGTGCATGCATATGTGTTGTATCTGTGTGTGTGTTTGTGCATGTGTATTTGTTCATGTATTTATGCATGTGTGTGTGTGTGCAAATGTGTTTTAATATTTTTAATGTTTGTGTATGCATGCACATATGTTTGTTTATACATTTATACTTTGATGAGTGCACGTGCACTTATGCATATGCATGTGTGTGTGTGCCCCATGTGTGTGTGAGTCTATGTGTGTGTCGGTGCAAGTGTGCATGCCTTTGCATGTGTATGTGTATGCATTTGTATGTGTCAATGTGTATGTGTATGCATGCATGGGTGTTTGTGCATACTTGAGCATGTGTGTGTGTACGTATGTGAGTTTGTGTTTGTGTGTATATTCATGTATGTGCATGTGTGTGTATGTATGTGAGCCTTTGTATATGCATTTTGCCTATCTGTGCCTATATGTGTGCATGTGTGAATACTTAGGGCATGTGTGTATACTTGTTTCTATGTGTGTTTCTGTGTGTACATGTGTATGAGTGTGCATGTGCATGTGTGCTTGTTGGAATGAGTTCATGTTAACATATGTTCATTTGAATTGATGCACATTGATGCATGTGTCTATTTGTGCATGTGTTTTCTTTTGTGTGCATTGTCAGGTCTGTGTCTATGTATGCAAGCATGTGTGTGTGTGTATGTCTATTTGTGGATGTATTCGAGCATTTTTGTGTGTTCTTATGAGTGTATGTGTAAGTCTACATGCATGTGTGTGCATGTACTTGTGTGCATAAGTGTGTTTTTTTATGCACATGCATCCTTGTATTCATGCATGTGTGTGTGCATATGCACGTGTGCATATGGTGTGCATGTGTTTGTGTCTATGTGTGTGCTTGTATATATGTGTGTGTATTAGTGAAGGTCTGTGCATGCATATGCATAAATGTGGGTGAGTACATGTGTGTGTGTGTGTATGTGCATGCGTGTGTGATTATGTGTGTGCATGTGCTTGTGTAAGTGGGTCCGTGCATATGTGCATGCGTGTCTACATGTCTACTTATGTGTGTGCATGTGTGCATATGTATGCATGGGTGTGGGTGTGTATGTCTGTACCATCGTGTGAGCATTTGTGTACATGTATAAGCATGTGTGCATGTGTGTGCGAATGTATGCTTATGTGTGTGAGTGTGTTCATGTGAGCATACATGTGTGTGTATGTGTGTGCTTGAGCATTTGTGTGTGCATGTGTGAGTGCTTGTGTATATGTTAGTTGTGTTTATGCATATTTATGTATATGCATGTGTGTATTTGGACTTGTGTGGGTGTCAATATGTGCATAACCACATGTATGAATGCCTATGTACAAGTATGTATGTCTCTATATGTGTGTGTACATGTGTATTGGTGCATATGCATTTACATTCATGTATGCATGCTTGCTCATGTGTATGTGTGTGTGCACTTGTATTTATGAATGTGTGTATGTGTGTGTGGATATCTATATGTGTTCATGTGCATGCATTTATGTGTGTATGCAACTCTATGTTTTTGTGAATGCCATTATGTGAGTATGTCTGCATGTTTTTCTTAGTGCATGTGCATGCATAAGTGTGTGAGTGTGTTTGTGTGCATATGTTTGCATGGACATACATGTATGTATGTGTGTACATGCATGCATGTCTGCAAGTGTGCATGCACGAGTGTTAGTTTGCATTACTTTGTATGTGCATATTTATGTGTGTAAGTGTGTGGGTGTGTGCATGAATTTATGAATGTGTGCATGTCAATGTGTGAGTGCGTGCACATGTGTGCCTGTATGCACATATATGTGTGTGTGTGCATTGATATGTGCATGTGTGCATGTATCTATGCATGCATGCGAGTGTGTTTACGGATGTCTATGCATGGTCATGTGAGCAAGTGTGCAAGGGCTTGTAGATGCGTGTGTTTACTTTTTTGTGTGCATACATGCGTGTGAGTATTGTGCTTGTGTTTGCAAGTGAAAGTGCATGCATGTACATGCTTGTACTTGTTTGTGTTTGTGTGCATGTTTTTGTTTTCTTGTGTGTGTCTATGTGTACACATAGATGTGTGTGTGTGTGTGTGTCTAAACGTTTGTGGGTATGCATATGTGTTCGTGTGTGTGTGTGTACATGTGTGTGTGCTTGTGTGTGCTCCTGTGTGCATATGCGTGTGTGTGTAGGTGCACACATGTGTGCTTGAGTGCATGCTTTTGTGTGCATGGGTGTGTGTATGCATATGTGCATGTCTATATATTTGTATGCATTTGTTCACATGTGGGTGTACATGTGTGTTGCATGAGTGTGCATCTATGTGTATGCACAAGCTTGTGTGCATGTGTGTGTGGTATGCATGCATGTGTGGATGTGTTTGGATGTGAGTATGTGTATGTGTGTGTGTGTGCGTGTGTACATGTGTGTGTGTATCCATGCATGTGTGTGAATGCTTATGTGTTTTTGTATGTGTATGTATGTCTTTGTGTGTGTGTGTGTACACATGTGCTATGTATGCACATGTGTATAGATGTTTCTACATGTGTGTGTGTGCATGCATGTTTATGTGTGTGAGTCCATATGTGCAGATGTCTGTTCTTGTGTGTGCATGTCTATATGTATGGCTTTACATACACATTTGTGTGTGTTTGTGTGCTTGTTTATCTGTATGCATGTCTTGTGTGTGTGTGTGTGTGTGGATGAATGTGTTGGGTTGTGTGTTGGCATGTGTGTGTGCATACATGTACATTTGTGTATAGGTGAGAGAATGGATGCACGAGTGTGTTTCTATGTGGGTGTGTGGGTGTGTGCATATATGTGTATTCATTCATGCATGTTTGTATGTGCATGTATATGCACACACATGTTCTTTGTGGGTGTTTGTACATATGTGTGTGTGTGTGTGTGTGTGTTTTCATGTATATGTGTCTGTGTGCATTTCTATGTGTATACTTATCAATTTGTGTGTGAGTCTACATCATGTTTGCATATTTATATGTGTGTGTGTTCATGCACATGTGTTGCATATCATGTGTGATTTTGTGTGTGTGGGTGCATATTTGTGTGTATGTGTAGATGAACGTGTGTGCACGCTTGTCTGTGGGTGTGCATGTGTGTGTGTTCATGTGTGTATGCATGTGAGCATGTGTTATATAAGTGTGTGTTTGTGTGTGCACATGTGTGTGTATGTATTCTTATACACATGTGTTTATCTATGTGACTCTAGTTGTGTGTGTGTGTGTGAGCAAGTGTTGCACGTGCGTGTAAGTGGTTGTGAATGTGTGCATGTGTGTCAGTCTCTGCACTTGTGCATGTGTTGTGCGTATAGATGCATGTGTATGTGTATGCATGTGTGTGTGCATGTTTGTGTGCATGTCTTTGTTTGCGCACACACATCTATGTACGTCTATATATGCACACATCTACAATGTGTGCATGTGTACATCCATGCATGTTGTTTGCACATACATGTATTTGCAGGTGTGTTTGCATGTGCAATTTGTGCATGTGGTTGTCTGTGAGTGTTTGTGTGCATTTGTACAAGTGTGTGTGTGGATGAATGTATGTGCTCATATGTGTGTGCATGTATGTGTGCACTAAGATGCTTACATATATGCATGTGTGTGTCTGTGCATGTGTATATTTGTATGTGTGTTTGTGACCATGTTTATGCATGGACAAGGTATGTGCATGTGTTTGTGCATATATGCCTATATGTATGCATGTATGCATGTGTTTATTTATTCATATGTGTACTTTTGTGTGCATGTGCATGTGTGTGTGTCTGTAAGCATGCTTTCCTATGTATATGCACATGTGTATGCGTATGTATGTGGATGTGCATGTGTGGGTGTGGGTGGGCACGTGTATGTGTGACTTTGTGTGTGTGCATTTCTATGTACATCTGTAATGCATGTGTCTATTTTTTTATGTGTGTGCATGCATGTATGTGTGTGTTTAAGTATGCATGTCTTTATGTGCATATGTGGCTGTGAGCATGTGCATATGCATGCATGCATGGTTGTGTTTGCATGTACATGTGCATGTGTGTACATGTGAGTCTGTGTTTGTGGCTATGTGTGCATGTATTTGCATGTGTCTATATGTATGTGTGGGCCTATGTCTTTACATGAATATGTGTATATGTATGCATGCATGTTTATATGTGTGTGTGTGTATATGAATGTGTGTGTGTATGTGTGTGTATGTGCATGTGGGTGTTTGTATGTGTGCATGTGCATGCATTTTTTTGTATGCATATGTTTATCCATGTACCAATGTGTGTATGTTTGCATGTGCATGTGTTAGTTTGTTTATGCATTTGTGTGTGTATATGAGCATGCATGCATGTGTGAGTGTTTTTGTATAAAAGTGTTTGTCTATGTTTGTGTGAATGCATGTGTGTGTGAATTTATGTGCATTTGTGTGCATGCACGTGTGTGTCTATGCATGCATGTGCATATGTGCACAAGTGTGTGTTTTTGTGTGGACATTTGTAATTCTGTGTGTGTGTTCCTATGTGTTTGTGCATGAAAATGTATGTTTGTGCTTACACAAATGTGTTGGTGAGTGTGTTTGTCCATGTGTGTGTGGGAGAGTGTGTGCATGCATGCATGTGTGTATGTGCATATGCATTTAGGTGTGTGCGCTTGTCTGCACATGCACATGTGCCTTTGTCTATACACATGTGTGGGTGTGTATGTGTGTGTGTGTGCATATGTGTAGGCAGATGTGCATGTGTGCATATGTGCATGTACATGTTTGTGTGTGCATTCAAATGTGTGTGTGTTTCCATGTGTGTGTTTGTCTGTGTATATGTGTGTGTTTATGGTGGTGCATGCATGTCATTGTGCTCGCATGTATGTGCATGTGTTTGTGTGATTGTGCAACTTTGCATGTGTCTATATGTGTGCACTCATGCATATGTGTTCACATATGAAGGTGTGTGTGTGTGTGTTTGTGAGCATGTGCTTGTGTACATGTATATGCATGTGTATGTGTGTGTGTGTGTGTATAAGTGCTTGTCTACGTGCATGTACCTGTACTTACAAGCATGCACACGTGTGTTTGTGTGCATGTGTGTGTCTATATACATGTGTTTGCGCACATGTGCAAGCGTGCACATGCTTGTACATATATATATGTGTGTGTGCACATCTTTGTCTACATATGTGTGTGTGGGTGGGTTTGTGGGTGTATGTATGTTTGTTTGCATGCATATGTAGATGCATGTGTATGTGCATGCATGTGCACATCTTTATACGTGTGAATGTGCCTGGGTCAACATGTCTATGAGTTTGTGAGTGCTCGTGTGTGTGTGTGTGTGCATGTCCATGTGCTTGCATGTGTGTGCATGAGCACGAGAAAGTGTGTGCATCGATGCATGTGAGTTAGTGCATGCCTTTTTATTTTTTTATATGATTGTGTGGGTGCGTACATGTGTCCATGTTAGATTTTGTTTGTATGTGTACCTTCTTACATGTGTGTACTTGTGTGTGTGCATGTGCACTTACATGTATGTGTGCATACCATGTGAGTTTGCAAGCATTCATGTGCCGATGCGCATTTGTATTTATGTGTGTGTGTGTGCATGTCTGCATGCAAATGTGTTTGTGAAGGTCTGTATATGTTTGTGTGCTTATGTGCATTGTATTGTGTTGTGTGTGTACTTATGCATGCGTGCATGCATGCATGTGTGTGTGTGTATGTACTGTATATAACTGTGCATGTGTGTATGGATGTGTGTTAGTTTTGATGTGCATGTGTGTTTGTGCGTGTGTGTGTGTTTTGTGTATTTCTGTGTGCATGTCCATGCGTGTGTGCCTACACATGTGTGTATGCATGTATATGCTTGTGTATGTGTGTGTATGTGTGTGCACATATACGTGTGGGTGTGTTCACACATTTATGCCTATGTGCATGTGTTTGTGTGGGTACACAAGTGCATGCATGTTCTCTAACATGCAATTGTGTTTTTATGCATGTGCATACATATGTGCATGTGCGTGTGTGTGTGCATGTGTGTGTATGTGTGTAGTTGTTGTGCGCATGCATTTATGTGCATTTAACTGCATGTGTGTGTGGGTGTGCTTGTATTTAAGCATGCATATGTATTTGTGCATGCTTATTTATGTGCATGTGTATTTGAGTGTGATTTAAGTGTGTATTTGTGTATGTGTGTATGTGTATGTGAATATTTGTGTATGTGTGCATGTGTGCATGTGCATATGTGTGGTTGCATGTGTGTGGATATCTATGCATGTATGTATGTGTGCTTGTACTTGTGTGTGCATATGGGTGCATGGGTGTGTACATTAATAGATGGATTCATGTGTGAGTGTTTATGTGTGTGTTTGTGCATATTCAAATATGTATGTGTGTGCATGTGTATGTGTGTGTGTCTCTGTGCATATGCAATTGTGTGTGTACGTATCTGTCACTACATGTGTGTGCTTGGGTATGTTCATGCTTGTATGCACACGTGCATATGTGTATGCACGTCTGTGTGCATTTTTTTATGTTTACATGTGTATGCTTGTGCATTTGCATGTGCATTCCTATGTATGTATATGTGTGTGTCAGTGTGTGTAAGTTATTGTGCACATGTTTGTGATTACATGTGTGTTTATGCATGCTTATGTTCCTATGAATGTGTATGCGAGTGTGTGTTTATACATGTGTCGAGCATGTATTTTTATGTGCATGTGTGTGCATATGATGATGGTGTTTGCGGGGTCGTGTGTTTGCTAATGTGAATTTGTATATTTGTACCTACATGTGTGCATGCGCAAGCATGCACATGTGTGTATGTGCTTGGGTGTTCCTATCTTTATTTGTGTGTGTGTGTGTGTGGTTATGAGGACGTGGCCTAATGTATGTGTGGGTTAGCATTTGTGTGTATGTACATGTGATTGTGTGCATGTGTGTCTACACGCATGTGTGCAAGCGTGTATGTGCAAGTGTTTGTTTTTTTCGATGTGTTCATGTGTGTGTGAGTTCATGTGTATCCATATGTGAGTACATGAATGTGCTTGTGCGAATATTTTTGTGTGTGTTAGTGGATACTTGTGTGTGTGTGTGTACACACATGAATTTGTGTGTGTTAGCATGCTAGTATGCATGTGTTAGCATGAAAGTGAGTGAGTGAGTGTGTGTGCGTGTGTGTGTGTATGCGTGTGTGCTTGTGTGAGTGAGAGGTTGCAATGGTGTATACTTTTGCATGCATGAGTGTGCATATGCACGTGGGTGAATTTGAGTGTTTGTGTGTGCAAGTGCGTGTGTGTTTATTAGTTCATCTATTTGTGCACATGTGTGTTTACCCATGTGTGTTTGTGTATGTCTGTGTGCATGTGTGCTGTATGGGTATGTGTTTGTATGTGTACATGTGTGTGGGGGTGTGTGGATGTGCTACATATATGCATGTGAATGCATGCATATGAGAGTCTATGGAGTGGTGTGTGTGAGTTGGTGTGCATGGATGTGCATGTGTGTGTGTGAGTGCATATATCTATGCATATGTATGTGAGTGTGAGAGTGCATGTACATGTATGTGTATGTGCATGTGTGTGTGCACATGTTTTTGTGCATTTTTATGTGTGCGTGTATGTGTATGCATGGGTGTGATTGAGTGCATGCATATATGTATGTGTGTGTACATGCATGTGTATGTGTGTATTGTGTGCATTTGTGTATGCTTGCATATGTGTGTGTGTACATGTGTGGTTGTATGTGTGCATGAGCTTGAGTGTGCATGGGTGTTTGCACATGTATGCATGTGTGCGTGTTTACATGTGAGCATGGGTGTATGCATGTGTCTACATGCATGAGTGCATGGGTGTGTGCATGTGTGAGACCATGCATGTATGTGTGTGTACTTTTGTGTGTGCGGGTGCATGCACTTGCGTGCATGGGTATGAGCATTTGTGTATATGCACATGTGTGCATATGCTTGTCTGAGTGTGCTTTTGTGTGCATATGAATACCTACATATGAGTATGTATGCGTATATGTGTGTGTGCATGTGTATATGAATGTTTGTCAATGCACTAATGTGTGTGTGTATGTGTGCTCGTACATGTGCATGCATATGTTTATGCTTGTGAGTATGTAGGTCTATGTGAACATATTTGTGTACAAGTGTGTTTGTGTGCATCACTCTACTTATGTATTTGTGTGCTTATGTGTGTGAACATTTGTATTGCGAGTTTCTATGTGCATGTGTGAGCACATGTGTGTGTCTCTTTGTGTACATGTTTAAGTTCACATGCATGTACATATGCATCTATCTGAGCATGGGTAACTATGTATGTGTATGCATGTTTGTGATTGGGTGCACATGTGTGTGCATTTATGTGTTTGTTTGTGTGTGTGTGTGTTTGTGTGCATGTTTGGGTTCATGTGTGTGTTAATGTATATGCATGCGTGTGTGTGGGTGTATGTTCATGTGTGTATATCTGCTTGTGTCTGTGAAGGTGTGTACAAATGTTCTTGCATCTGTGTGTGTGTGTGTGTGAGTATTTGCATTTCTTCATGCATGTGTGTACATGTGTGTATGCATGTGTATGTGTGTTTATGCATGTGTGTGCATGTGTGTACATGAGTGGGCACCTGTGTGCATGCTTGTGTGCATATTGCATGGGCATGCATACACGTGTGTACATGCATGTAGGTGTTGTCGTGTGTGTTTATGTGTGCATACATTTTTGTGCATGTCTGCCTTAGTGTTTATTTATGTGTGTGTTCTTCTGTGTGTTTTTGTTGTTTATTCTTGTCTACATGTGTGTATGCATGTACATATGTCTATTGTTGTGCCATGCATTTGCATACATATGTCTTTGTGCGCATCTACATGCATGTGCATGTGTGCATGTGTGAATGTGTGTGTGTGCTTGCATGTGTGTTTGAGATTATGCACATGTGTGCATGTGTATGCATGTGTGTGCAGGTGTGTGCACACCTATGTATGTGTGTAAGTGTAGATTTTGCAAATGCACACAAGTATATGTGTGTACCTGCATGTGCATGTGTGTGTGCTCATGTTTGTGCATGCTCGTAGGTGTTTGTTTGGTGTGTGTGTGTGTATGTGTGTGTGCATGAGTGAGTGTGTGTATGTGTATGTGTTTGAGTGTGTATGTTCACACTGGCATATATGTGTGTGGTTTGTGTGTTAATGAGTCTTTACATGCATAATTTAGTGATTATGGACATGTGTCTATGTTTGTTAACGTATGTTTGTTTGCATGTGTGTGTGCATGTGTGTGTGAGTGTTTGTGTTTGTGTGTGCATGTGTGTGTGTGTGTATGCATGTGTTTGCATGTGTGCCTTTGTCTATTCTTTTTTGCACATGTGTGTGTGTATACATGTGTGTGAGTGTGTATGTCTGTGCATGTGCACATGTATATGTGTGTACTTGCATGTGTGGTTGTGCGTATATGTGAGTGTATGTGTGTGCAAGCATGTGTTTGAATGAGTATGTGTATGCATGCATTTGTGTGTATGTGTGTTTGTGTATTATGTGTGTGCATACATATGAGAGCTTTTTTCCATTTTAGTTCATGTGTTCAAGTATGATAGTGTTTTATGTGTGTGTGTATGCTTGTTGTGTTTGTGTGCATGTTTTTTGTGTATGCATTTCTTTGTTTGTGCATTCATGCACGTGTGAATGTGTGTGTGTATGTGTGTTTGCACTTATGTCTTCTTATCCTTGTGTCTTTGTGTTTGTGTACGTGGGTGTGTGTGTGGTTGTGTGTTTGTGTGTGCTTATGTATGTTTCTATGTTTGTATGTGTGTGCATGTGTGTTGCTATGTGTATTTGTGTGTTTATATGTGTGTGTGTTGTTAAGCATGCACATGTGTGTAAATTTGAGTGTTTGTATTTGCATGCATGTGCATGTAAGTTGATGTGTATGTGTGCTTATGTGTATGTGCACATGTGTGGCTTTTTGTGCATTCATGTACATGCCTGTATACGTCTTTTTGTGTGTGCTATACGAATGAGAGGGTGTGCTTGTATTTTGTGTGTGCATGTGTGTGTGTGCACTTGAGTAAGTCTGTGTGTCCATCTACAAGTGTAAATGTGTGTGTGTGAGTGTGCAATTGTGTGTGTGGGTTTGTGTGTGTTTGCACATGAATATGTCTGTGTGTGTGTGCATGCATGCATGTGTGTTTGTGTGCACATTTGTGTGTGTTTGTGTGCACGTGTGTGTGTGGGTGCACATGGGTGCATATTTATATTTGTGTGTGTGTGTGTGTCTATGTCAGCATATGTGTATACATGTTTGTGTGTATGTCTATCTGTGTGTGCATGTGCATGTGTGGGTGAATGTCTGTGTGCTTTTGTGTATGCATGCATGTGCACTTGCCTATATGTGTTCATCTCTACATGTGTTTGTGTGGGAAACTCTATGTGCATGCACATGTGCATGTGTGTGCATGGGTATAAGTGTGTGTAAATGTGTTTGTTTCTATGCATGCATGTGTTTGTGCATCCATGTTTATGTATATTTGTGTATTTCCCTATGTGTGACTGTGCATCTATGTGCATTTTTGTATATGCATGTGTGTGTGCATTTGTGTATGTTTGCATATGCATGTGCAAAACTCTTAGGGTGTGTGCTTTTGTGTGTATATGTTAGTGTGTTTGTTTATGTTTTTGTTTATGGATTTTGGTGTGTGCGTGTGTTCAAGCATGTGCACTTGGGGGTGTGTTCATGCGTGTTGTGTGTGTGTGTATGTGAATGCATTGTGTGTATTGTGCATGTGATTGTGTGTGTGTGCATTTGCATGTGTGCATGCATGTACGCAGCGTGTGTGAATGTGTGTGTGTGCATTTTTTTTGAAGATGTGTATATGTGTATGTGTACAAAGGTACACATGTATGTATGCATCTACATGTGTTTGACTGTACTCATCTGCATATCTACGAGTTAATGAATGTGTTTGTGTGTATCTGTGCATGTGTTCGTGTGTGTGCATACATTTGTGAGCAAGTGCGCATGCATGTTGTTGTGTACATGTTTGTTTCCATGTGTGTTTCAGTATGTACATATGAGTTTACATGTGAGTGTGTAGGTGTGTGTGCATGTCAGCTTCTTTGTCTGCATGCATGTATATGCACATGTGTGCTTGTATTTGTGTGATTTTTTTGTGTGTGTGCATTCCTATGCATGTGTGTACATGTTTTTGCATTGGTGTGTGAGTTTGTGTGTGTTTGTGCACATGAATGCATGTGCTTTGTGCATGTGTTGGTTTGTGTTTGCTTGTTTGTACATGTGTGTATATGTCTTGCATGCATCTATATCCATGTTAGTACATCTATGTGCATATGTTTGTGTGTGCCTGGGAGTGTGCATACAATTGTGTACATGCATCTTTCTATGTGCGCATATGTACATGTGCAATTATGCATATGTGTGTGTATGAGTGCATGTGCATGTGGGCTCGTGTTCATATGTGTGTGTGCTTGTGTGCATATGTGCATGCAAACATGTGTGAGTTTGTAAGTGTGCGTGTGCATGCAATTGTGTAGTTGTGTATGTGTGCAAGTGTATGTGTGCGTGCCTGTGCATGTGAGTGTCTATATGTGTGTGTCTATCTCTATCCACTTGTGTGTGTAGGTGTACATGCATCTGTGTGTGTATGTATGTTTGAGTGCTTATGAGCTTGTATTATTTGTGTGTATGTGTGTGTCCATCTATGTGCACGTTTGTGAAGGGCAATTGTGGGTGCTTGTGTGTTCTTGCATGTGTGTGTGTTTGTTTGTGTGTGTATGTGTATGTTTGAGTGTGTATGTGTGTGTGCATGATGATGCATATATGTGTGTAGGTCTATGCTCGTATGTGTTAAAGTGTGTGTATAAATGTGTGTATAAGTGTGTGTGTGTGTGTGTGTGTGTTTGTGCAAATGCGTACACCCTTGTGTGTGTGTGTACATCTACATATATGTGTGTCCCTTTGTATGTGTGGGCATGTGTTTGTGTTTGTCTATAAGTGTATGCATATGTGTGTGCATGTGTGTATGTTTATGTGTGTGCTTTTACATGTGTGTGTGTGTGTGCGCAAGTGTGAGTGTATGTGTGTGCTTATGCATGTGCACGTGTGTGTGTGTGTGTGCATGAGTGGGTGCAGGTGCATGCATGTGTCTGTTTATGGCTATCTGTGCATGTACATGTGGGTGTGCATACCTGCATATGTGCATGTTTGTTCATGTTTGTGCATGTGTGTGTGCATGTGTTTGTCTGTTTGTGTAAGTGTGTGTAAGCACACGCATATGTTAATGTGTGTGTACATGTGTTTATGGATAGATGTGTGAACGTTTGTGCACACTTTTGAGTGCATAGGTGTGTGGTGTGCATCTGTGTGTAAGTTTGTATACATATTTGTGTGTTTATGCATGTTCATGTGAGTGTGTGCATGTGCATGTTCATGTGCTTGTGGGCGTGTGTGCATGGCTACAAATGCTTGTGTGTACATGTGAGTTCATCTGTGTGTGTGTGGATATGCATGTATGTTTGTGTGTCTGTTCTTATGGGCATGTGTCCATGTATGTATGTGTGAGTGCTTGTCTTTATGCAAATGTGCATATGTGTGTGTGGGTTTGTTGTGTGTCACTTTGAATATGTGTTTGTGAGAATGTTTGTGTGCGCATGTGTGTAGGTGTGCATTCTTACACATTTGTATATGTACGAGAGTCTCTACAATGTGTTTGCATGTTTGTGCACATGTGTTCTATGTGTTTTTTGCATATGTGCATGTATGTGTGTTTATGTACCAATGTGTGCATGTTTTTATGTGTGTGTGTGTGTACATGCATGTGTGTTTGTGAGTGCTTGCTTACATGCATAGGTGTGTGTACGTGTGTGTGAACATGTGTGTTCATGTTTTTTTGTGTATGTGTTCGTGTGCATGTATATGTGTGTGTGTGTGTGCCTTTGTGTGTCTATGTGTGTATGGACATGTGCAAGAATTTATGCATGTGCATGTACATTTGTGTGCATGCATGTGCATGTGTGTTTCCATGTTTGTTCAAGAGTGTATTTGTGTGCATGTGTGTGTATGGGGGATTGTGCATGTGCATGTGTGGCATGCATGTGTGTGTGTGTGCATGTGTAAGCCTTGTGCATGTGTGCATGCATATATGTGTGTGTGAGGGTGTGCATGTGTGATTGAGTGTGTGCACTTACATGTGTGCGAGTTTATGAATGTGTGTATGAGCATGAGTGCATGAGTGTCTGCACGTGCATGTGTGTCTGTGTATATGCATGTGTCTATTTGAGTGTGTGAGCATTTGTGTACATGCATGAGTGCATGTGTGTCTGCATGTTTTCATGTGTACGTTTATGAGATCATGCTCATGTATGTGCATTTGTTTGTATGCTTGTCTGAGTTTGGATTTGCATGTGTATGCATGCTTGTTTGTGAGTGTGTATGTGTGTACATGTATACGTGTGTTAATGAATGTTTATTAGTGCACCAATGTGTGTGTGAGCTTGTGTGTTTGTGTATGTGTGCATTTGTTCATAGTTTTTTAGTCTGCGTGTGTATGTGCATGTGTGTGTGTGTGTGCATTTGTGTTTGTATGCTTGAGTGTACTCATGTGTTTGTGTGCTTCTGTGTGTGAATGAATGTACATATGTGCGAGTTTGCGTGTGCATGTGCAAGCGCAAGTCTATGTGCTATTATATTTGAATGTTTGTGTGCCATTGCACATTGCGTGCAAGTGTGTGAGTGCGGGTGAATGTGTGTGCATATGCACGTTTGTGCGGTGCACATGTGTATGCATGTATGTTTGTGTGTATGTGTTTAAGTGCATGTGTGTGTGCATATGTATGCATGTGTATGTGTGTTTGAGTATGTGTAGGTGTGTGTGTGTGTGTGCATGTGTTTGCTTGAGTGTGTGAGTTTATACATGGTTGTGTGAGCATGTGTGTTATTGTATTTGTGCATGTCTATGCATATGAGTGGCTAAGTGTGTGTGTGCTTATGTGTGTCTTATGTGTTCATACGCAGGTGTTAGTATTATTGTGTGCATGTTTGCATGTGAATACATGCATGTGTGCTTGAGTGTTTGTTTACATGTGCGTGCTTATGCATCTACATGTGTGTTCCTATGTGTGTTTGTTCATTTCTATATGTGTGAGTGTGCGTTGTTGTGTTGTGCATGTGTGTACCACTGTGTACATGTGTCTACAAGATTGTGCATGTGAATATGTGTGTGTATTTTGGGAGATGTGTTTGTGTATGTTTGCACTTATGTATGTCTATGTGGGCACATATTTGCACATGCGCATATGTTTGTTAGTCATGTCTGTGTATGTGTTCGTGTATGTGGTGCGTGTGGGTGTTGGTGCATGTGTGTGTGTGCAAGAGTTTGTGTACATGTGTGCATGAGTGTGTGTGCATGAGTGCTTGTATATGTATTTTAATGTTGACACATGTATATTTGTTCTATGTAAATGTTCATATGTTTGATTGTGCATGTGTGTTTATGTTTGTGTGTGCATATATGAGTGGGTGCATCTATGTGTGCATAGAGTGTGTGTGTGTGTCTATGTGTGCATGCATCTGTTTGCATGCTTGCATGTGTGTGTGTGTGCCTTTTTGTGTTATGTGTGTGCATGTGTGTGTGTGAGCATGCGTATGCATGTAAGTATGCATATGTGTGTGTAGCCCTGTTGGCATGTGCACATGCATATGTGTATGTGCATGTAGGTTGTGCATCTATTTGTGTGCATGTGTGTGCATGTGTACAAGTTTGTGTTTGAGTGAGTACTTGTATACATGCATGTGTGTGTACAAGTGTATGTTTATACATGTGTGTTTGTGTGTGCATGTGAGAGTTTGTGTTCAAGTGGGAGCATGTGTTAATGCAAGCATGGTTTTTTTAGTGTGTTGGTATGTGTGTGTCAGTATGCTCATGCATGCTTATGTGTGTGTATGTGCATGAGTTCATGTGTGCGTAGACATGTGTGTGGATGTGTGTGCATCCTATTGTGCATGCTTCTATGTGTGATCATGTTGGTGTGGGTGTGGATGTGGGTGTGGGTGTGTGTGTGTTCATGTATTCATATGTGATTATGTTTGTGTGTGTGTGTTTACATGTGTATTTTTATCTTTTTCTTATAAGTTTATATTGGTGTGTGTATGTTTGTATTTGTATGCATGCATTTGTGTAAGTGTAGGTATTTGTGTGTTTGTATGTGTGCACAAAAGTGGGTTTTTATGTGTGCATGTGTATATATGTTTGTTTTTGTTGTGTTAGTCAAGGGGTGTATGCCTATGCTATGTGTGCATAAGTGAGCGCATGCTTGAGTATGTGTGTGTGTGTGTATCTTCATGCGTGCAAATGGATCTATGTGTGTGTGTGGGTGTTTATTTGTGTGCATTTATGTGCATGCACATGAATATGTTTGTGTGTGTGCATGCAAGCATGAGTGTGTGCTTAAGCAAGTGTGTGTGTGTATACACATGAGCACATATGTGTATGTGTGTGTGTGAGTGTACATGTGTACATGGTTATGTATGTGCATCTGCGTGTATGTGTGTTTATGCACATGTTGGAACATGGGTGTGTGTGGGTTTGTGTTAATGTGTGTGTGTTTGTTTGTGTGTGAGTGTTTATATAGGTGTATGTGCTAGTCTGTGTATACGTATGTGTACATGTGTGTGTATATGTGTGCATCTGTTTGTGTCTATGAGTTCATGTGTGTGTGCTTCCATTCTGTGTTTTCATGTGTTCACATGTGTGCATTTGTGCATATATGTGTATGTGTTCATTCGCATTTGTATTTGTATTATGTATGTGTGTACATCTTAAGGTGTGTGCTTGTGTCTATTCGTGTGCACGTGTGTGTATGTGTTAATGTTCATTTGTGAGTGTGTGTATTTGTGTGTTTATGTGTCTATGTAAGCAAGTGCATATGAGGTTGAATTGATGTGTATATGCATTTATATGGGTGCATTGTGTGTGGTTGTGTATATGTGCATGTATATGATTGTTTGCATGCATGCATTTGCACATGTTGGTGTGCATTGTGTGCGATTGTTTGTGTGTGTAGTTGTGCATGTGCATGTCAGTGTGCATGCATGTGTCCATGTATCTGCATGTTTTTCCTATGCATGAGCATGTGAGTGGGTGCAGGAATGTATGAGCATATGTGCAATGGTACATATGTATAAGTGTGCATGCATTTGTCTGTATTCATGTTCATGTGTGCATGTTCGTGTGTGTGTGTGAATGCATGCATGAGTTGGTGTGATTGTGTCTATATGTGTTTTTGTGTATGCATGTGTGCACATATGCATTCATGTATGCATATGTATTTTTCTTATGAGTGAGCATTTGTGTGTGTGAGGTTCTTTGTCTGCATGTAATCGTGACATTTTTAGTGTATGTGAATAGGAGTGTGTTTGTGTTTACTCATGCATGTGTGTAAGTATTTTTGTGTGTGGGCATGTGTTTTTGTGTGCATGTGCATGTGTGTACTTTATGTGTGTGTTGACGTGTGCATGCATATTTAAGCATGTGTGTGTATGTTTTGCATTCATCTGTCTCCATGCTAGAGGATACATGTTTGAGTTTGTGCATGCACTTACTTGTGTGCATACAATTGTGTACACCAATCTATGTGTTGTGCATCAATATATGTGTTCTTATGTGTGAATGTGTGAGCTCATGTTCATGTGTGTGTGTGTGTGTGTGTTTATTGGCACATGTGTGTGCATGTGTATAGTTGCATGTGTGCAGGTGCGTGTGTGTGTGGTTATGCATGTGCGTGTGTGCAAGTGTGTGTGTGTGTTTGTGTTTTATCAACATGTGCACCTGCATGTGCTTGTGTTTATGTACATTTGTGTGAATTTGTTTGCATATCTATGGGTGGATTGTGGGTTTTTGTTCATGCTTACATGTGTGCATGCCTGTGTGCATATTTGCATGTGTTTGAGTTTGTGTGAGTGTGTGTGTGTGTGCATGTGTGTGCATGATGTGCGTATGTGTGCACATGTGCATCTACACACATGCACACTTTCTTATGTGTGTGTTTGGGGTAATGCTTTTGTGTGTCTTTGTGTGTTTCTGCTCATATCTATGTTTGTGCATGAGTGCATGCATGTGTGTGTGTGTATGTATATATGCATGTGTATTTTTGTATGCATGTACCTGTATGTATGTGTGCTTGCATGTGTGTGCTTATTCTTGTGCATGTATCTATGTGCATATTTTTAGGTGGGTGTGCACTTTTGTGCATATGTTTGTGTCTATGAGTTCTGCGTCTGTGCTTCCACGTCTATGTGCTTTCGTGTGTTCAAATGTGTGCTTGCATATGTGTGCATTTATGCATATGCATGTATCTGTACATTCACATTTGTATTTTTATGTGTGTTTGTGCATACGTCTTAAGCTGTGTGCTTATGTCTATTGGTGTGCACGTGTGTGTATGTGTCAACATTTGTTCATGTGTGTGTTTATGCATCATGTAAGCATATGCACATGAGAATGGGTTCATGTGTTTATGTGCATGGATATTGGTGCATTGTGTTCGATTGTGTATACGTGCATGTGTGTGAGGGTGTGCACACATGTGTTTGCACATGTCGATGTGCATTGTGTGCAATTGTGTATCAATGTGTAGTTGTGCATGCGTGTGCATGTGCATGTTAGTGTGCATGTATTTGCATGTTATTTTCCTCTGCATGTCCATGTGAGTGTGCGCATGAATGTGTGTGTGTGTGTGTGCAAAGCTATATATGCATATGTAAGTGTGCATACATTTGTCTTTATTCATGTTCATATGTGCATGTTCATGTGTGTTGGTGTATCAGTGAATGTGAGTTTTTGTGTACATACGTGTATGCATATGCGTTCATGTATGTACATGTTTTTTGTTTGTGTGTGTGCATATGTGTGTGTGAGCATCTTTGTGCCCATGTGTGCATGTATTTGTGTGACCTTTTTAGTGTGTCTAAATGTGAGTGTGTTTGTGCTTGCTTGTGCATGTATGTAAGTATTTTTGTGTGTGTGCATTTGCATGTGTGTGCTTTATGTGTGTGTTGATGTGTGCATGAATGTTTAAGCATGTGTGTGCAAGATTTGCATTCATATGTGTCCATGTTAGAGCATATGTGTGTGAGTTTGTGCATGCACTTATAGGTATGCATGCAATTGTGTACACCCATCTTTGTGTTGTGCATCTATGCATGTGTGCTTATGTGTGTGTGTGTGTGGGCAAGTGTGTGTGAACATATGTTCATGTATATGTGTGTATGTTTATTGGTGCATGTGTGTGCTTGTGCATAGTTACGTGTGTGTGTGTGTAGGTGTGCGTGTGTGTGTGCGTGGTTGTGCATGTGCATTTGTTTTCTTTTTTGTCAAAGTGTGCACATGTATGTGCTTGTGACTATGTACATTTGTATGTATTTGTGTGCATGCCTATGGGGGTATTGTGGGTTTTTGTGTGTGCTAGCATGTGTGCATGCATATGTGCATATTTGTGTTTGTGTGTTAATGTATCTATGTAAGCATGTGCACATGAGGATGGGTTCATGTGTGTGTGTGCATATATATGGGTGCATTGTGTGTGATCGTGTATCTGTGCATGTGTGTGAGTGTGTGCATGTATGCATTTGCACATGTCAATGTGCATTATGCGTGATTGTGTATGTCTGTAGATAGTTGTGCATGCATATGCATATGCATGTTAGTGTGCATGCATCTGTGCATGTATCTGCATGCTTTTTTCCAATGCATGTGCATGTGAGTGTGTCCATGAATTTGTGTGTGTGTATGCAAAGGTACAAATACATGTGTGAGTGTGCATGCATTCATCTATATTCACACTCATGTGTGCATGTTCATGTGTGTGTGTGTGCATGTGTGTGTTGGTGTGTCTGCAATAGTGTGTTTGTGTACGTGTGGGTGTGCATATGCATTCAGTATGTACATGTTTTTTTTTGTGAGTATGCATATGTGTGTGTTAGCATCTTTGTGTGCATGTGTGCATGTATTTGTGTGACGTTTTTAGTGTGTGTGAATGTGAGTGTGTTTGTGCTTACTTGTGCATGTGTGTAAGTATTTTTGTGTATGCATGAGTTTGTGTGTGTTTGTCTGTGTATGTGCATGTGTGTGCTTTATGTGCATGTCGATGTGTATGTGCAAGTTTAAGCATGTGTGTATATGATTTGCATTTGTCAGTGTCCATGTTAGAGCATACATGTGTGAGTTTGTGCATGCACTTATTTGTGTGCATGCAATTGTGTACACCCAACTTTGTGTTGTGCATCTATGCGTGTGTGTTTATGAGTGTGTGAGGGCATGTGTGTGTGAGCACATGGTCATGTGTATGTGTGTGTGCGCACTTGTGCATTTATTGATTCATGTGTGTGCATGTGGGTGTAGGGGTGTGTGTGTGTGTGCGTGAGTGTGGTTGTGCATGTTTGTGTTGTGTGTGTTTTTTCTTTTTTGTTAAAGTGTGCACATGCATGTGCTTGGGTTTGTGCACATTTGTGTATATTTGGGTGCATGTCTATGAGGGGGATTGTGGGTTTTTGTGTGTGCTTGCATGTGTGTATGCCTTTGTGTGTATTTGTCACATGCATGTGCTTGGGTTTGTGCACATTTGTGTATATTTGGGTGCATTGTCTATGAGGGGGATTGTGGGTTTTTGTGTGTGCTTGCATGTGTGTATGCCTTTGTGCATATTTGTGTGTGTTTGTGTGCGTTTGTGTGTGCATGTGTGCATGAGTGTGTGTGTGTGTGTAGGTGTGCACACGTGCACATTTTCTTATGTGTGTGTATCAGAGAATGCACATTTGTCTTTGTGTGTTTGTGCTCATACCTATTTTTATGCATGACTGCATGCATGTGTGTGCATGTGTGTGTGTATATGTGTGTGCATTTGCATGTGCATGTGCTAGTGTGTGTGTGTGTGTGTGTGGTTATTCTTATGTGTGTGTCTATGTGCATATTTTTGGGTGGATGTGTGTGTGTGCTTGTGTGCACAGTTGTCTACGTGCATGTGTGCACGTGACTGTGTGTGCATGTGCATGTATGTGTTCATAAGTCCATGTGTGGGTGTGTGTATGTATGTATGTTTGCATGTGCATGTGATATTGTTCTTATGCATGTCCATGTGTTTGCAAGCATGTGTGTATGTGTGTGTGTGTGTGTGTGCATATGTGAGTGAATGCTTGTTTGTGTATGTACGTGTGTATATGTGCATAAGTGTGTGTGTGTGTGCATTTGCATGTGTGCCAGTGTGTGTATGTGTGTGTTTGTGCTTGTATTAGTATGCATGGGTGTGTATGTGTGTGTCTTTGTGTGTTCCTCTGATTGTGTGCTTGAGTGTGTGTGTAGTTGTGCAAGTGTGTATATTTGTGGGTGTGTGTGCATGGGTGTGCTTACATGTGTGTGTATGCATGTGCATGTATGTGTGTATGGGGTTGCTTATGAGAATGTATGTGCATATGTGTGCATAAGAGTTCATATATGCATGCATGTTTGTATGTGTGTGCATTCTTATGTGTGTAGGTTGTCAATGTGTGCGTGTGCATGTGCATGTGTGTATGTGTTGGTGCATGTGTGCATTTATGTTTGTGTGTATGCATATACAGATGCATGCATTTGTGCATGTGTGTGCATTCTTGTATTTGTGTATTTGTTAATGTGTGAGCATATTTATATGTGGGTGCATGTGTGTGTTTTTTGTGTGTGCATGTGTGCATGCATGCATGAGTGTGTGTATGTCTGTGCACTCATTCATATGCATGTGTGCATGCTTGTGCTTGTGTATGTATATTTGCTTGCTTATGTTTGCATTAGTGTGTGTGCATCTCTGTGTGAGTGTGGATGCACATGTGATTGTGTTCATGTGTGTATGTATATGTGTGTGTGCATGTGTGTTTGGATATTAGTGAGTCTCTATGTTTGTGTGTGAATCTACTTATGTGGGTGTGTGTGTGTATGATCACCCATGTGCATGTACATGTGTGTGCACAAGAGTGCATATATGTGTATGTGTGTGTCTGCATGTATATTTGTTTGTGTACTTTTTTGTGTGTGTGTGCGCGCACATGTGCATGTGTCCATGTGGGTGTTGGTGTATGTGTGTTTATCTATGTGTGTGCTTATGTATTTACATATGTGTGTGTATGTTTGTGTGCTTGTATGTATGTGTATATATTTTAATATACATGTATATGGGTTGTGTGTTCATTAGTGTGTGCATGTGCATGTGTGTGATTACGAATGTGTGTTTGTGTTTGAGTTTATTTGTTCATGTGTGTGTGCATGCATGTGTGCTTTTCTATGATTGTGAATATGAGCGTGTCTATGTACACGTGTATTCGTGGGAGTGTCTATCTGTCCATGTGTTTGCATGTGTGTGCATGTGTGTGTAAGAATGCATGCTGTTTGTTTGTGTGTGTATGTGTACATGGGTGTGTATATGCACATGCATATGTATGTAGTTACATGTATGGTTGTGCATTTGTGTGTGTGTATGTGTGTGTTTTTGCATGCATGCATGCGTGTGTGCTTGTGTGTGTTTGTGTGTGCAAGTGTCTATTTGAGTGAGTATTTGTATGCACACATGTGTGTGTATGTTTGTGAGTGTGTGCATATGTACATGTCAGAGTTTGTGTTCATGTGCATCAATGTGTCTATATGTGAGCATATTTTATGTGAGCTTGTGGGTATTTGTGTGTACGTATGCTCGTGTGCATGTATGTGTGTGTGTGTGTGCATCTTTTGTTTGTGTATTTGTGTTTGTGCAAGCATGCATGTGTGTGTGTGTTTGTGCACTTGTGTATATCTCTTTATGCTTTCTTCTAGGTGTGTGTGTGACCATGGGTGTGGGTGTGTGTATGCACATGTGCTTGCACATGTGTGCATGTGTTTGTATGTGATTATGTGTGTGTTTGTGTTTGTATATGTGTGCATGTGTGTTTTTGCATGTGTTTGAAAGTGTGTGTGTTGTGGTGTATGCACATGTGTGTACATTTGTGCACTTGTGTTTATATACATGTGCAAGTGTAAGTTCATGTGTTTGTGTCTGTTTGTGTGTGTGTTCACATGTGTGAATTTCTATGTGTGTGTGTGTGTGCATGTCTAAGCATATCTACTTATTTTTGTTGTGTATATGTGTGGAGGGTTTTCATATGTAATATGTGTGTGCGTGTGCGTGTGTGTGCACTAGACTATGTGTGTCTATTTGTGTGCGTCTACACTTGTATGTGTGTGTGAGTTAGTGTGCTAGTGTGTGTATGGTTGGGTGTTTATGTGTCTGCCTATGTGTGCACACATGAATGTGTGTGTGTGTGTTTGTGTGCATGCTTGTGTATTTGTGCATGTGTGTGTCTGTGTCTATACATGGGACATATGTGTATGTGTATATGTGTGTGTAAGCACATTTGTTTATGTGTTTGTTTGTGTGCATTTATCTGTGACTATGTGCATGTGTGTTTGTGTGCATGTAGGTACATGTGTGTGTGTGGGTGAATGTTTGTATGAGCTTGTGTGTGAATGTTCATGAACGTGCATGTGTGCATATGTGTGTGTGTTTGTGTGTGTGTTTGTGTGCGTGTGTGGGCGACTCTGTGTGCATGTGTTTGTTCCTATGCATATATGTGTGTGTGCATCCATGTCTGCATGTTTTAATGTGTTTGTATTTGTATGTATACATGTATTTATGCAATTGTGTATGTTTTTTCATGTGTTTGTGCAAGTTTTAGGTTGTGTGCATGTGTGTGTTTGTGTTCGCATGGGTATATATGCGAGTTTTCATTCATGTTTGCATCTATGCATTTATGTGTTTGTGGTGTGTAAGCATGTGCACATGTGGGTGTGTTCATGCATGAGTATGTGAGTGTATGCAAGTGCATTGTGTGAACAATGCATGTGTGTGTGTACATATGTGCATTCATGTGCCTACATGTGCATGCATATTTAGGTGTGCATGCATGCGTGTTTGTGTATCTACATGTTTGTTTGAATATGTGTGTACATATGAATGTGTGTGTGTGTGTGTGTGCAAAGGTATGCATGTGAATGTGTTTGTCCATATTCGTGTGCATGTGTGTATGTTAGTGTTAGTTTGTGTGTGTGTGCATGTGTGAGCTTGTTTTTTGTACATGTCTGTTTTTTTTGCGTGCGAGTGTGCATGAGTGTGTGCATGTGAGCATCTTTGTGAGCGTGTGTGCTTATGTGTGTGTATTTGTGTGACATATATATTGAGTGCATATGAGCACGTGTGTGAATGCCTGTGCACATCTGTATGTATTTTTTGGTGTTTACATGTGTTTTGCCCATGTGTGTTTATGTGTACATGTGTGTGCATTTGCTTCGCACACATGCCAGTTTGTTTGTGCATGTGTGCGTGTATTTTCCACACATCTATGGGCATGTTAGTGCATATATGTGTGTGTGTGTTTGTGTTTGTACATGTGACTACAAATGTGCATGTAATTGTGTACATGCATCTTTGTTTGTGTTCATGCATGTGAGTACAATTATGTATGTGTGTGTGTGTGAACGCTTGTGTGTGTAGGCCTATGTTCATGTGTGTGTGTGCATGTGTGCATACAAACTTGTGGGTGTGTTTGTGAGTGCATATGTGAGCATATGTGTATTTGCCTATTTGTGTGTGTGTGTGTATGGCTGTGCACATAAGCATGTTTATGTGTCTATTTGTGTCTATTTGTGTGTGCAAGTGTGCATGCATGTGTGTCTCTGTGCATTTGTATGTGTTTGTTTGCCTGTGCATGTGTGTGCGTCTATGTGTGTCTGTGTGTATGTCTATGAGAGTAGATTGTAGGATTGTGTGTGCTCGCATGTGTATGTGCCTGCATGAGTATATGTGTTCATTTGTGTGTGTGTTAGTGCATGAGCACACATATGTGTGTGTGTGTTTTTGCTCGTATGTGTGTTCAAATGTGTTTTTGTGTGTACATGAGTTTGTAAGTGTGTGTCTGTGTGAACATGTGTGTGTGTGTGCACACATGTGCACATGCTTATTTTTGTATATGGGTAAATGCATGTGTGTCACTTCATGCATGTGTGCTCTTGGCTATGTTTGTGCATGAGTTTATGCATATGTCTATGCATTTCTATATGCATATTTGTGTTTATTTGCATGTGTCAGTGTGTGTTTGCATGTGTGTCAACATTCATGTTTGGTCTTGTGCATATGTGAGTGTGTGAGCATATTTTTGGGTGATGTGTATTTGTGAGTGCATGGATGTGTGTGTGCATGACTATTTGTGCCTATCTATGTCTATTTGTGCATAAGTTCATCTAAGTATATGTGTGTGCATGTGTGCATGTGCATGTGTGTGCAAGTTTGCATGTGTGTATGTTTGTATCTATGTGTGTGTGACTGTGATTGTGCATGTGTTTGCATGTGTTCATGGGTGACAAGATAGATGTGTGTGTGTATGCATGCTTGTGCACTTGTTTGAGTGTGTAGTTGTTAAGTTGTGATGTATGCAGGCTTATGTGCATGTTTTTGTGTCTATGTGTGTTCATGTGTGTTTGTGCATATGTGTGTGTGTATGCTTGTGTGTGTGTGTGTGTGTGTGCATATGTGTTCATATATGTACATGTGTTATTGCATGTGTGTGTGTTTGTGTGCATCTTTGTCTACATGTGTGTGTGTGCATGTATTTCTAAGACCCTTTTCGTGTATGCATATGAGTGTGCATGCTTGCCGGTACACTTGTGTGTGTGAGTTTGTGTGACTGTTTTTTTTGTCATGCGCATGTATGTGCTTTACAGGTAAGTTAGTCTGTGCATGCATTTTTATGCACGTGTGTATCTGTTTTGCATTCATATGTGTTCCTATTAATGCATACATGTGTTTGATTGTTTTTGTGCCTATAGGTGTGTGTGCAATTGTGTAAATGCATCCTTGGGTGTGTGTAATCATGTGTGTGCACTTATGTGTGTATGAGTTAGTGTTTATATGTGTGGGCACGTGTTAATGTGTGCATGTGCATGTGAACATGTGTATTTTTGTGGGTGCATGTCTATGCATGTGTATATTTTAGTGTGTTTGTGAGTGTGTGTGTTTCTGCATGCGTATGTGTTTGTGTGTGCATTTGTGTGTACTTGTGTGTGTGTTTGTTAGGGATTGTGGTGTGTTTGGGTGTATCTATGTGCAAGAGCACAGATATGTGTGTGTGGGTGTATGCTCATATGTGTGTGAGTTCAAATGTGTGTGTGTGTGCATGAATGTGAGCGTGTGCATGCATACACAAGTACACATGCATGTGTGTGTATGTTTAGGCATATGCATGTGTGTGTCTTTGCATGCGTGTGCATAGGTATATGCATATGCATCTACATGTGTGTAAGCATATGTGTGTGCACTTATATATGTGTGTGCATGTGCATGTGTGTGTGTGTGTGCATGCATGTGTGTGAGTGAATGTGCATTTATTTGTGTGTGCATGTGTGCCTTTGATTGTGTGTATATATAAGTGTTTGTGCAAAAGTACATTTGTGTGTGTATGTATGTCTATGTGTGCTTATGTGTGGTTGTTTTTGTATTTGTGTTTTATCATGTGCATGTGTTTCTGTGCTTGTGCATGTGTGTGTGTGTGTATACATGCATGTGTGAATGTGTGCATGCATGTGTGTGTGTGTGTGCATATGTCAGTGCATATGTGTGTGTGTGCATGCATTTATGTATATGCATACATGTGTGTGTATGTGCATGTATGTATATGTGTATGAGTGTATGTGTGTGTACTTACATGTGTGTGCATTTTCTTGTGTGCATGTGTCTGTGTGTGTTAGTGCTTGCATTGGTGTGCATAAGTGTGTATGTGTGTGCTTTGTGTGTTCCAATAATTCTATTGTTGTGTATTCTTATGGTTGTGCAAGTTTGTACAAGGGTGGGTATGTGTGTGTAGGAGAGCTTATCTATGTTTGTGAATGTGTCTATGTGTTTTCATGTGTGTATGTGTGTGGGTACATGTGTGTGTGTGCATATGGGCACACCTAAGAATATATATATGTATGTCTGTGTGCTTATGAATATGTATGTGCGTGCATGCGTGTATGTACATGTGTGTTGCTTGTGTGTGTGGGTTGTCCACATGTACATACACCTATGCTTGCATGTGTGATGTGTTCATGTAGATGTGTGCATATGTTTGTGCATGAGCATGTGTTTATGCATGTGTGTGTTTGTACATGCTTTTATGTGTGCCTATAGATGTGTGTGTGTATTCATGCATGTTTGTATTTGTATGTGTGCATGTGTGTGTTTGTGCATCTATTCTTAAATTCTTTTCCAAGCACATGGACATGAGCACGTTTTCATGTGTTTGTGTGTATGTGTGTGTATGCTATGCATATGTGAACATATGTGTGTTCATACATGTGCTTATGTGTAGGCTTATGTTTTTGTATATGTGTGTGCATGTTTGTGTGTGCATTAGTTTGTGCATGTGTCTGGAGGTGCATCTGTGTGTGCGAGTGTGGGTGGGTGTGTGCATGTGTTTACACTCTTGTGTGTGTGTATGTGAGCATGCATGTGTGTGTATGTGTGTGTGTGTGCATGTGCATATGCTTGTATATGCATGTGTAGTTGATCTTATGTGTGTGTGCATGTGTGTGCATTTGTGTACATGTATGTGTGTGCAAGTGTTTTTTCATATGTGAGCATGTGCATATGCATATGTGTGTATATGCATATGTGGCTATTCAAATTTTTGTGAGCATGTGTGAGCATTTATGTTTGTATGTGTGCTTGTGTGTGTGTGAATATGTGCATGTGAGAGTTTGAGTTAATATAAGTGCATGTGTTTGTGCGCAAGTGTGGTTTATGTGAGTGTATTGGTATTTGTGTGTGTGTGTATGCTTTTGTGTGCATGTGTGTGTGCATGTCTTTTTGTCTGTACATGTTTTTGCATGTGTTCATGTGTTTGTGTTTTCATGGATGCATGTGTGAATGTGTGTGTGTGTGAACATTTGTGTGTTCTTGTGCATAGGACTTTGTGTGTGTGCATATAGGTGTGGCTACGTGTCTTTTCATGTGTGTTCTTACCTGTATTTTTGTGTTTTATATGTGTGTATTGCTATGCACGTGCTTATCTGAACCATTGTGTGATTATGTTTGTATGTATATGCATGTGTAAGTATGTGTGTATGTGTTTATGTGTGTATATGTGTTTGTGTGTACATGTGAGTCAGTTTTTGTGTGTGCATCTCCATATCTGTTTGTTTGTGCTAAGTGCTGAGGGGATGTGAGTGTATGCTTTGTGTGCATGCATGTGTGTGTGCGTCCACATGCTTGCAAATGTGTGTGTGTAAGTTTTCAAGTGTGATTGTGGGTTTGTGTGGGTGTTTCTATGTGCGCATCTATGTGTGCACACTTGTGTGTGTGCTTCTACACACATGTGTCTATATGTTTGTCAACATGGGCACATATATGTATGTGGTGTGTGTGTGTGTGTTTGTCTGTATGCATTAGTGCGTATGTGTGTTCATTTGTGTTTATGCACATGCAGGAGCATGTGTGTGTGACTTTATGTTCGTGTGCATGTGTGTGTTTCTCTATGCATGTGATTGTATTGGGGTGTGTGTGTGTGCTTTTGTGCATGTGTTTGTACCTATAAGTGAATGTGTGTGTGTTTCCATGGCTGTGTGTATTCATTTGTCTACATGTGTACATGCAAATGTGTGTATTTGTGCATATACGTATGTTTGTGCATTTGTGGTGTTTTTATGTGTGTGCATCATTGTGTGCATACATCTTAGGATGTGTGCTTGTGTGTATGTGTTTGTTTGTGTGTTTATACATTTGTGTAAGTATGTGCACATTTAGGTGTATTCATGCATGTGTATGTGTGTGTTTGTGTGCATATATGTATGTATGAATGTGTATGTGTGTGTGTGTGACTGTATACATGCATGAAAGTGTGCATATGTGCCTATGTGTGTGTAAATGCTTGTGCATGTCAGTGTGCATGTATGTGTGCATGTCTACATGTTTGTTTGCATATGTGTGTGCATATGAGTGTGTGTATGTGTGTGTGAAGGTACACAAATGTGCATGTACTTGCATTTATCTATATTTATGTGCATGTGTGCATGTTACTGTGTTTGTATGTGTGTGTGCATCTATGTGTGTAAGTGTGTTTTATTGTGTATGTTTGAGTGTGCATATGTATTCATGTATGTACATGAATTTTTGCAAGTAGGTTTGCAAGTGTGTGTGCATGTGAGCATCTTTGTATGCATGTATTTGTGTAACCTTTTTTGATTGTGTGCAAATAAGTGTGTGTGTGTGCTTACTTGTGCATGTGTCTATGTAGTTTTGCATGTGCATGTGAATTTACTTGTGAGTGTTTGTGTGAGCATTTGCATATGTGTGCTTTATGTGTGTCTTGGTGTGTGCATGCATGTTTATGCATGTGTACATGTTTTGAATTCTTTGTCCATGTTAACGCGTAAGTTTGTGTGCTGTTATGGGTGTGAGTGCAATTACATACATGCATATTTGTGCATGAGCATGCATGCATATGCACTTATTTGTGTGTGTGAATCCTTCTGTGTGTGGGTGCATGTTCATGTGCGTGGGTGATTCTTTGCATATGTGTATGTAGAAGTGTGTGTTTATGGGTGCATGTGTGTAGTTGGATGTGTGTGTGTGTGTGTGTTTGGTTCTGCACATGCTTGTGTGTAGGTGTGTGAGTATATGTTTTCTTGTGTGAGCAAGTGCGCATGCATGGATTTGTGTGTGTGAATTTTTGTATATTTGTGTGCATGTTTGTGGGAGGATTGTTGATGTTTGTCTGTGCTTGCATGTGCGCTTGTCTGCATGTGTATTTGTGTGCATTTGAGTGTGCATGCGTGTACATGAGCATAGTGTGGATGTATGCTCATGTTTGTGTGCTCAAGTGTATGGATGTGTGTGCATGCATGAGTGTGTGTGTGTGTGTGTGTGTGTGCACGTGTGAGCACACACGTGCACACATGCTTTTATGTGTTTGGGTGCATGTTTTTATTTTTTATTATGTGTGTGCTTATGTGAGTGTGTGCATGAGTGTATTCTTATGAGTGTTCATGTGCGTACGATTATGTTTGTGCATTTGTGACTGCATGCATATGTGTTTTTGTGTGCAATCAAATGTGTGCTTGTGCTTGTGTGCACATGTATGTACATATTTTTGGTTGCATGTGTGTGTGCATGTATTCTTATGACTATGCCTGTATTTTTTTATTTGTGTGTGTGTGTACATCTACATGCATGTGCATATGTCCATACTTCTGCATGTATAAATGTGTGGGTATGTGCATTTGTGCATATGTGTTTGTGCATGACTGTGTGTGTGTGTGCGTGTGTGTGCATGCTAATGTGTCTGTAGGTGTGCATGCGTCTGAATGTGTGTGTCTGTGTGAGTGGCTTTTTGTATGCGTGCATATGTGTGTGCCATCATGTGTGGACATATAAGTGTGCATCTATGCGCATGAGAATGTGTGTGCATATGTAGTCATGTGTGTACATGTTTACATGTGTATGAGTGCATGTTTGCGATCAAGTATTTGTGTGTGTGTGTGTGCATGCATGTGTGTATGTGTGTGTGCATGCATGTGTGTATGTGTGTGTGCATGCATTTGTGTATGTGCATGTGTGCTCTTATGTGTGTGTGATCTGAGTGCATGCATGTGTGCATTATGCAAGTGTGCAAGAATTCGTGTGCATGTGTACATATAACTTTGTGTGCAAGTGAGTGAATGTGCACATTCACATGTGTGTGTGTGTTTGCATGCATGAGCACATGTGTGGGTGTGTATATGTGTGTGTGTACATGCATAGGTGTATGCATGTGTGCATGTGATCATCTATACCTATATATGGGTATCGATGTGCATGCGTATGCATTTGTGTGCATGCGTATGTGTGTATAGATGTGCATATGTATGTGTGTGTATTCATGTGCGTACGTGTGTGTGTATCTATATGTGTGCATGTGTGTGGAGTTCATGTGATATGTGTATGTATGTTTATGTGATATGGAGTACAGGGCGCAAGGGCGGTCCCAAAAAACATGCTACGTGGATTCTTCCGTCGTGCAGCCCCACTAACAGCTGCTACTCTCGAGCATCCCCCTACGGGCCAGCCATGCCACCGTAGGGAGGAAGTCACCGACGACTCGCCAGATGAACATCCACACCCTCGACACTACTTTGATCTTCCAAATACCCCTCATCTGGTCAGTGTGATGCTGGCCACTTCATCTGACGGTGTCATCAGCTCTGCACACCATGTGCATATAGATTCTCCCGCTATCGACCCTCTCTGTCTCAGTGTGCGCCTGAAGGAGCGTGTCCTGAGAAGACATCCAAGCTTTGGGGAGATTCAGAATTCTTTCAATCAGCTCCTCGCCTGCTCATGCACGAATATTGTCCACGTTCCCAACCCCTGTTGTAGTGATGCATTCAGCCACGCTCACCGGCTATACGATGTTCACGTTGATGAAGGTAGGCCAGCAACATAATGGGAGGATGCCCAACAAATTGTCCTTCGCTAATCTCACCGACCTCCCATCGCCGATTCTCCATACTACGATCGACACCACTTCTGGCATTGCCTCAAGCACCAGCCTACACCCCTGGGATGCGTTCCAGGGAACTTTCATAACAGGGTTCGTTATCTTGTACTTCTGCCACATAGTATCCACCCAAAGGCTCGCCTCGCGACTTAGAATATGCTTGTAGTTTTTCATTTGCAGCATGCACTGCAATGCGTGGAAGTCATGAAGCCCAAGCTCGTCGGCGATCATCGGCAAAGTGACGTAGTCCTAGTGCGCATAATGCATCATATGCGCACTGCTCGTTCTTTGTCATAGAAAGCTTCTAATACTTCTTTCCATCTCATCAATTACTCCCGCTGGCACAACACAGTGACACAAAATGTGACATGGGATGGCGGCAAGAACAGAGGAGGCCAAGGTAGCTATGCCCGCGAGCGACAGCGGTGAGAACACATACACGCACATTAACAAACACACTCACCCACATACATGCATGCACTCAAATGTGCACACACATACATACAAGTGCAAAAGCACACTTGAAAGAAATTGCAGATGCATACACAAATGCATAGGCACACAAACACATAAGTACAGAGACATGCACATGTGCAAATGATTGCAAGCACCTACAAACATACAAATACATAAACATGCACATAAGCTTAATTAAACAAATACACACTCACCCATACACAAAGATGTTTGCACATGTAGACATTCATACACACACACTCACTCACAGACACACACATGTGCATGCACACAAACATGTAAACATGTACAAACATTCACACACACACACACACATGCAGGTAGGCATAGGAAAAAAATTACAAAAGCACACACATGTGCATAGGAACGTGGTCAACCCATGCGCACATACACATACACATACACAAACACATGCATGCACACATGCATCGACCTATATGCAAACATGCATTAACATGCACACACACACACAAACACACCCCTACACATGCACACATATGCACATCAACTCACACACATAAGAAAACACATGCAAACAAATGTGCAAAGGCACACAAACGTAAACCCATGCACACACATGGACATAGTTAGACATGCATGTGTGAACATGC
>JAIUJO010000194.1:117500-125000 GCA_023846275.1 Vanilla planifolia | reverse complement strand
ATAAAAAGAAGAAGAAGCAGAAGATGAAGTAGAAGTGGAAGAAGAACAAAAAGAAGAATAAGAAGAAGAAGAAGAAGAAGAAGAAGAATAAGAAAATGAAGTAGTAGAAGAACAAGAACAAATAGAAGAAAAGGAGAAAGAAGAAGAAGAAGAAGAAGAAGAACAAGTAGAAGAGGAAGAAGAAGAAGAAAAAGAAGAAGAAGAAGAAGAAGAAGAAGACGAAGAAGAAGAAAAAGACGAAGAAGAAGTATAAAAAGAAGAAGAAGAAGAAGTAGAAGAAGAAGAAGAAGAAAAAGAAGAAGAAGAAGAAGAAGAAGAGGAAGAAGAAGAAGAAGAAGAAGAAGAAGAGGAAGAAGAAGAAAAAGAATAAGAAAGGAGATGAAGAAGAAGAAGAAGACAAAGAAGAAGAATAAAAAGAAGAAGGAGAAGAAGAAGGAGAAGAAAGAAGAAGAAGAAGGAGAAGTAGAGGAACAAGGAAGAAGAAGAAGAATAATAATAATAAGAAGAAGAAGAAAGAGGACGAGGAGGATGAAGAAGAAGAAGAATAAGAAGATAAAGAAAAAGAAGAAGTATAAGAATTAGAATAAGAATAAGAAGAAGAAGAAGAATAAGGAAGAAGAAGAAGAAGGAGAAGAAGAATTAAAAGAAGAAGGAGAAGAAGAAGAAGAAGAAGAAGAAGAAGAAGAAGATTAAGAAGAAAAAGAGGAAGAAGAAAAAGAAGAAGAACAAGAAGAAGAAGAAGAATAAGATGTTGAGGAAGAAGAAGAAGAAAGAAGATAATAAGAAGTAGAAGAAGAAGAAGAAGAAGAAGAAAGAAGAAGAAGAAGTAGAAGAAAAAGATGTAGTAGAAGTAGAAGTAGTAGTAGTAGTAGAAGAAGAAGAAAAAGAAGAAGAAGAAAAGATGAAGAAAAAGTAGTTGTAAAAGAAGATGAAAAAGAAGAAGAAGAAGAAGAAGTAGAAGAAGAAGAAGAAGAAGAAGAAGAAGTGGAGAAGAAGGAAGAGGAAGAAGAAGAAGAAAAAGAAGAAGAAGAAGAGGAAGTAGAATAAGAAGAAGAAAAAGAAGAAGATGAAGGAGAAGAAGAAGAAAAAGAAGAAGATGAAGAGATAGAAGAAGAAGAAGAACTACAAGAAAAAGAACAAGTGGAAGAAAAAAAAAGAAGAAGAAGAGAAAGAGGAAGATGATGGAGAAGAAGAAGATTATGAAGAAGAAGAAGTAGAAAAATAAAAAGAAGAGGAGAATGAAGAAGAAGAAGAAGAACAGGTAGAAAATGGAGGAGGACAAGTAGAAGAATAGGAAGAAAAAGAAGAAGAATATGAAGAAGGGGAAGAAGAAGAAGTGGAAGAAGAAGAAGGAGAAGGAGAAGGAGAAGAAGAAGAAGAACAAGAAAGAGAAGAAGATGAAGAAGAAGAAAAAGCAGAATAACAAGTTGTAGTAGTTGTTGTAGAGCAAGAAGAATAATAAGAAAGAAGATGAAAAAGAAGATGAAGAAGAAGAAGAAGACAAAGAAGAAGAAAAAAAGATAAAAGAAAAGATGAAGAAGAAGAAGTAGAAGTAAAAGAAGAAGTAGAAGAAGAAAAGAAGAAAAGAAAAAATAAGAAGAAGAAACAGAAGGAGAAGAAAGAAGAAGCAGAAGAAGAAGAAGAAGAAGAAGAAGAAAGAAGAAGAAGTGGAAGAAAAAGATGTAGAAGAAGAAGAAGATGGAGTTAAAGAAGAAGAAAAAAAGAACAGGAGGAAGAAGAAGGAGGAGAAGAAGAAGAAGAAAAAGAAGTAGAGGAAAAAGAAGGGAAAGTAGTAAAGGAAGAAGACGATGAAGAAAAGGAATAAGAATAGTAAGAAAGAGAAGAATAAAAAGAAGAAGAAGGACTATAAGAAGAAGAAGAAGAAGAAAAAGAAGAAGAACAAGAAGTAAAAGTATATGAAAGAGAAAGAAGAAGAAGAAGTAGTAGAAAAAGAGGAAGAAGAAGAAAGAACAAGAACAACAAGAAGAACTATAAGAAGAAGATATAGAAGAAACGAGAAGAAGAAGTTGAAGAAGAAGAAGAAGATGATGATGATGAAGAATAAAAGGAAGAAGAAGCGGAAGATGAAGTAGAAGTAGATGAAGAAGAAAAAGAAGAAGAAGAACAAGAAGAAGAAGAAGAAGAAGAAGAAGAAGAAGGCGAAGAAGAAAAAGAACTAGTAGAAGAACAAAACAAAATAGAAGAAGAGGAGAAAGAAGAAGAAGAACAAGAAGAAGAAGAAGAAGAAGAAGAAGGGGGAAGAAAAATGTCAAGAAGAGGATGGAGCCAAAGAAGAAGAAGAAGAAATTGAAGAAGAAGAAGAACAAGTAGAAGAAGAAAAAGAAGAAGAAGAAGAAGAAGAAGAAGACGAAGAAGAAGCAAAAGAAGAAGAAGAAGTATAAGAAGAAGAAGAAGAAGTAGTAGAAGAAGAAGAAAAACAAGAAGAAGCAGAGGAAGAAGAAGAGGAAGAAGAGGAAGAAGAAGAAGAAGAAGAAGACGAAGAAGAAGAAAAAGAATAAGAAAGAAGAAGAAGAAGAAGAAGAAGAAGAAAAAGAAGAAGAATAAAAAGAAGAAGGAGAAGAAGAAGGAGAAGAAAGAAGAAGAAGAAGAAGAAGTAGAAGAACAAGGAAGAAGAAGAAGAAGAAGAGGAAGAAGAATAAGAAGAAGAAGATGAAGAAGTAGAAGAAGAAAGAGGATGACCAGGATGAAGAAATAGAAGAAGATGATGATGATAAAGACAAAGAAGAAGTATATGAACTAAAATAAGAATAAGAATAAGAAGAAGAATTAGAAAGAAGAAGAAGAAGAAGAAGAAGAAGAAGAAGAAGAAGAAGTAAGAAGAAGAAGAAGAAGGAGAAGAAGAAGAAGAACAAGAACAAGATGGAGTAAAAGAAGAAGAAAAAATACATGTGGAGGAAGAAGAAGAAGAAGAAGAAGTAGAGGAAGAAAATGAATAACAAGAGGAAGAAGAAGAAGAGGAGGAGGAGGAGGAAGTAGAAGTAGAGCAAGAGAAGATGTAGTAGATCAAGAAGAAGAGGAAGTAGAAGAAGAAGAAGAAGAAGTAGCTAAAGAAGAAGAGGAAGAAAAAGAAGATGATGAAAGAAGAAGGGGAAGGAGAAGAACGAGAAGTAGAACAATAAGAAGAAGAAGAATTAGAAGAAGAAGAAGAAGAAATAGAAGAAGAAGAAGAAGAAGAAGAAGTAGAAGAAGAGGAAGAAGAGGAAGAAGAGGAGGAAGAAGAAGAAGTGAAAGAAAAAGAAGTAGAAGTAGAAGAAGAGGAATAAGTAGAAGAAGTGGAAGAGGAAAGAAGAAGAACAATAACAAGTAGTAAAAGAAGATGAAGAAGAAGAATAAAGAAGAAGTAGAAGAAGTAGAAGTAATAAAAGAAGAAGAGGAGAAGAACAAGAAAAAGTAGTAGTAGTAGTAGAAGAAGAAGAAGAAGAAAAAGAAGAAGAAGAAGTAGTAGTAAAAGAAGAAGAACAAGAAGAAGAAGAAGACGAGGAGGAGGAAGACAAAGAACAAGAAGAAGATGAAGTAGATGAAGAACAAGAGGAATAAGAAGTAGAAGAAGAAGAAGAAGGCGAAGTAGACAAAGAAGAAGGAAAAGAAGAAGAAGATGAAGAATAAGAAAAGAAAGAAGAAGAACAGGAAGAAGAAGAAGAAGAAGATGAAGATGAAGAAGAATTAAAAGAAGAAGAAGAAGAAGAAGAAGAAGAAGAAGAAGAAAAAGTAGTAGTAGTAGTAGAAGAAGAAGAAGAAGAAGATGAAGAAGAAAAAGAAGAATTATAAGAAAGAAGAAGAAGATAATGAAGAAGAAGAAGGAGAATAAGAAAGAAGAACAAGAAGAAGATGAAGTAGATGAAGTAGATGAAGGAGAAGAGGATGAAGAAGAAGAAGAAGAAGAAGAAGGAGGAGGAGGAGGAGGAGAAGAAGATTAAAAAGAATAAGAAGAAGAAGAAGAACTAGAAGAAGAGGAAGAAGAAGAAGAAGAGGAAGGGAAGAAGAAGATGAAGATATAGAAGTAGTAGAAGAAGCACAAGAACAAGAATAAGAAGAAGAGGAAGAAAAGGTAGAAGAAGAAGAAGATGATGATGAAGAAGATAAAGAAGAAGAAGAAGAAGAAGAAAAGGAAGAAGAAGAAGAATTAGAAGAAGAAGAACAACGAAAAAAGAAGATGATGATGATGAATAAAAAGAAGAAGAAGAAGAAGAAGAAGAAGACGAACAAGAAGAGAAAGAAGAAGAAGAAGATGTTTAAGACGAAGAAGAAGAAGGAGTAGAAGAGGAAGAAGATGGAGAAGAAGTAGGAGAAGAAGAGGAAGAAGTAGAAGAAGAGGAAGTTAAAGAAAAAGAAGAAGAAGAAGAAGGAGAAGAAGAAGAAGAAGAAGAAGAGTAAGAAGAAGAGGAAGAAGAAGAGGAAAAAGAATAGAAGAAGAAGAAGAAGTAGAAGAAGAGGAAGAAGAAGAGGAAGAAGAAGAAGAGGAAGACAAAGAAGTGGACGAAGAAGAAGAAGAAGAGGAAGAAAAAGAAAAACAAGAAGAAGAAGAAGCAGAAGAATAAGAAACCAGAAGAAGAAGAACAAGGATAAGAAGAAGAAGAATTAGAAGAAGAAGAAGTAGTAGAAGAAGACGAAGTAGAAGAAAAAGTAAGAAGAAGAAGAAAAAAAAGTAGGAGAAGTAAAAGAAGAAGAAGTAGTAGAAGAAGAAGAAGAAGAAGTAGGAGAAGAAAAAGAAACTAGAAGAAAAAGCAGAAGATGTAGAGGAAGAAGAAGAAGAAAAAGAAGAAGAAAAAGAAGAAGAAGAAGAAGAAGAAGAAGAAAATTAGGAGGAGGAAGAAGAAGAGGAAGAAGAACAAGAAGAAGAGAAAGAAGAAGAATAAGAAGAAGATGAAGAAGAAGAAGTAGAAGATGATGGTGATGAAGAAGAAGAAGAAGGGGAAGAAGAAAAAGATGAAGAAGAAGAAGAAGAAGAAGAGAAGTACAAGAAGAAGAAGTGAAGAACAAGAAGAAGAAGAAGAAGAAGGAGAACTAGAAGGAGAAGAAGAAGGGAGAAGAAGAATAAGAAGTAGAGAAGAAGAAGAAGAAGAAGAAGAAAAAGATTATGATGAAGAAGAACAACGAGAAGAAGATGATGAAGAAGGAAGAGGAAGAAAAAAGAAAAAGAAGAAGAAAAAGAACAAGAAAGAAGAAGAATAACAAGAAGTAGAAGAAGAAGATGAAGAATAAGAAAGAGAATGAAGAATTAGAAGAAAAATAAGTAGAAGAATTAGAAGAAGAAAGAGTTGAAGAAGAAGAAGAAGAAAAAAGTTAACGAAGAAGAACAAAAGAAGAAAAAGTCGATGAAAGAAGAAGAAGAGAAGAAAAAGAAGAAGTAGAAGAATAAGAAAGAAGAAGATGATGAAGAAGAAAAAGAAGAGAAGAAAAAGAAGAAGTAGAAGACTAAGAAGAAGAAGAAGAAGAAGAAGAAGAAGAAGAAGAATAAGAAGATGAAGAGGAAGAAGTAGTAGAAGGAAAAGAATAAAGTAGAAGAAGAAGATGAAAAAGAAGTAGAAGAAGATGAAGAAGGAGAAGAAAGGAGTAGAAGTAGAAGAAGAAGTAGTAGAAGAAGAAGAAGAAGAAGAAGAAGAAGAAGAAGAACAAGAACAAGAAGAAGAATAAGAAGGAGAGAAAGAAGAGGAAGAAGAAGGAGAGGAAAGAAGAAGATGAAGAAGAAGAAGAAAGAAGAAGAAGAAGAATAAGATGATGTCGAAGATGTAGAAGAAGAAGAAGAAGAAGAGGAAAGAAGAATAACAATAAGAAGTTGTAGTAGAAGAAGAAGAAGAAGAAGAAAGAAGATGAAGAAGAATTAGAAGAAAAAAAAATTAGAAGTAGTAGAAGAAGAAGAAGCAGAAAAAAAAAGTAGATGAAGAAGAAGATGATGAAGAAGAAGAAGAAGAAGAGGAAGATAAAGTTGATGAAGAAGAAGAAGAGGAGGAGAAAGAAGAAGAAGAGGAGGAAGAAGAAGAAGTAGAAGAAAAAAGAAGAAAAAGAAAAGATGAAAAAGAAGAAGAAGACATTGTAGAAGATGGAGACTAGGAAGAAAAAGAAGAAGAAGAAGAAGAAGAAGAGGAAGGAAAAGAAAAAGACGAAGAACTAGAGGAAGAGAAGAAGAAGAAGAGGAAGAAGAAGGGGAAGAAGAAGAAGAAGACGAAGAAGAGGAGGAGGAAGAAGAAGAATTAGAAGAAGAAGAGAGAAGGAAGAAGAAGAAGAAGAAGACGAAGAAGAAATAGTAGAAAAATAAGAAAGAAGAAGAAGAAGAAGAAGAAGAAAAAGAAAGAAGAAGAAGAAGAAAAGTAGAAGTAAAAGAAGAAGAAGTAGAAGTAGAAGAAGAAGAAGAAGAAGGAGAAGAAACGAGAAGAAGAAGTAGAAGATGTAGAAGAAGATGAAGTAGAAGAAAAAGAAAAAGCAGTAGAAGAAGAAGGAGAAGAAGAGGGAGTAAATGAGAAGGTGGAAGAACACGAAGAATAAGGGGAAGATGAGGTAGATGAAGAAGAAGGGACAGAAGAAGAATAAGAAAAAGAAGAAGGAGAAGAAGAAGAAGAAGAACATGATGATGATGAAGAAGAAGAAGGGGAGAAGAAGAAGAAGAAGAAGAAGAAGATGAAGAAGAAGAGTAGTAGAAGTACAAGAAGAAGAAGAAGAAGAAGAGTAGTAAAAGTACAAGAAGAAGAAGAAGAAGAAGAAGAAGAAGAAGAAGGACAAGAAGAAGAAGAAGAAAAAGAAGATGATGAAGAAGAACAACAAGAAGAAGATGATCAAGAAGAAGAAGAAGATGAAGAAGGAATAGCAAGAAGAAGAAAAAGAAGAAGAAAGAAGAAGAATAATAAGAAGTAGAAGAAGACGATGAAGAATAAGAAAGAGAATGAAGAAGTAGAAGAAAAAGAAGTAAAAGAATTAGAAGAAGAAGAAAATGATGATAATGAAGAAGAAGAAGAAAGAAGAAGAAGAATAAGAAGATGTCGAAGAAGTAGTAGAAGAAGAAGAAGAAGAAGAAGAGTAATGAAGAATAACAATAAGAAGTAGTAGAAGAAGAAGAAGAATTAGAAGAAAAAGAAGTAGAAGTAAAAAATGTAGATAACATAGAAAAAGAAAAAGTAGGAGAAGAAGAAGATGATGAAGAAGAACAAGAAGAAGAAGAAGAAGAAGATAAAGTTGATCAAGAAGAAGAAGAAGAAGAGGAAGAAGAAGAAGTACAAGAAAAAAGAAGAAAAAGAAAAGATGAAAAAGAAGAAGAAGACGATGTAGAAGGTGGAGAATAAGAAGTAGTAGTAGTAGAAGAAGAAGAAGAAGAAGATGAAGAAGTGGAAGAAAAAGAAGAAAAAGAAACAAGAAAAAGAAGAAGGAGAAGGATAAGAAGAACAAGAAGAAGAAGGATAAGAAGAAGAATTAGAAGAAGAAGAAGAAGAAAAAAAAAAGAAGAAGAAAAAGTATGAGAAGTATAAGAAGAAAAGGTAGAAAAAGAAG
>JAIUJO010000194.1:107500-112500 GCA_023846275.1 Vanilla planifolia | reverse complement strand
ACCTGAACAACCTTCAAATAAACAATTAAAAGATATTGACAAACTAAAAATCAATATGATTACAATAAACAAAACATTGACACAAATAAAGGTTATTCCTTTATTAACATCGCTAAAATTTTCCAAAAAGGAAAGAATATTCTCACCAGGATATACAATCTACATGAGAAAAAGGCTTAGACTTAAGCATTATCAAACTACAAAGGTAACATTAGATCTAATCATTTTAATACCATTTAGATACTATGGGATAATACATCATATCTCATATCATGGCAAAGAAAATATCTTCATTACTCATGGGATAATAGAACCCATGACACATCAAGCACCAACAGTCTTGACTAAAAATTCTACTCTAAAAGATTGGGATTATTTAATTAGACCAAACATGCTATCGAAACACTTGTTATTTATAAATATCAAGATTTTCCCATCATAACATCTGAAACAGCTATAGATGATTAAAAAAATTAAGAAAATATCGTGAATTTCGAATCAATATGAATACACTTACTTCTGTAGAAGTAAATACTATAGAATTACAAGTCAGTGTAGGAGAACAGTTTGAAATTTCAGATGAAGACTTAGAAAACTAAAAGAGGCAATGCCTCATGGAGAAAAAATGAGATTTATAAAGCTCCTTCTTTTAAATCTCGCTTTCTCAATAAAGACACAGATATTTCAAGCGTATGAAAGGAAATATAAAATTAAAAGGAGATGATGATTTAACATCTATCAGTCTTTTTTACAAAAAAAAAATAAAAAATTAAAAATTAAATACCCAAAAATGAAATACCTACACATAAGTATGATCCAATTAAAAATAATTGCTCTATTCTGTAGTGGAATAGATACACCAATAATGGTCGTTTGTATAGATGAACGAATCATTAACAAACCACTTAATAGCATAATTGGAGGAGCCAAATCCAATTTTGCTAATAGACTATTTGGAATAAACATTCACCCTGATTTTTGTATAAGTCTAGAAATCCAAAATGTTGAGAAGACTTGTACATTATCAATAAGTCTTAAAAGAATACAATTACTACATGGATCAAAAATCCTGGGTATACAATTGGGACACTGCATGGCTCTAAATGATACTTCCACATTTAGATCCATCACCCCAAACAATTTCGTAAAATTATTCAATGTTGGGATTGGAAAAAAAATCCAACCAAAAGACGTGGACATACGACATCTTAAGCTAGATAATGATATTCAACTTTTTGTGAAAACCTTGAAACCAAAGGTTCAAATACCAGTTGAATATTTTATTACATCTAGTAATACAATTTCCACTATTACAAAAAATCCTATAAATCGTATCTCTTCTTCAATGAGTCTTCCAAGATATTATGAAGAAGGAGAAACATCTAAACCTATAGAAGTGAGACCAAGCTTTCATATTCCTGTACAAGATCCAATCGAAGGACTACCTTGCGACTTCTTGAAAATAAAAAATCTATTACTCCATAAATGGATTTAAAGAAGAAAGCTCCATTACATATATATCTTCCTATTACTATACATCTTTCTGATTATGAAAATGTAACACTTCGTGCTTTAGTCGACACTGGCGCTAAAGCTAGTTTACTTTAACAAATCTTCAATCCTAAACAATTTTGGCTTCCTTTAGAAACCATAACAACACTAACCGATTTTATGGGCAAACAAGTCCCTGTTACTCATAAAGTTGCAAATCTCAAAATCTCTATACCTGATATTTACAACAAACCTCATACTTATACATTTAACTTTGCATTATTACCATTAGACTTCAGTATTGATTGTTTGCTTGGGCTTGACAATCTTCACCATTTTACTCCTTTTAATACCCATTTGGTTAATTTTGATGGACACATTATTCCTCGTATCCATCTTCCTACACGTATTGCCCCTTATTTTTTTGCAGCCCAGCGTGGTGAAAAACCCAAAGCCACTCACATCGATACCAATATGTTCATCGATACTAATACCTACATTCATCCAATTTATACAAATAACCTTCCAAATGCAACCCCTTTTGATGAAACCATTCACAAACTTTTAGAACCTCTATATTCTAATGACCCTCTAAAATGGTTTGATAAATCTCCTCACTATTGTTCAATAGAACACTTAGAATAATATCAGAATACCAATTTACGAGTGAATAGTATAATGGTATCTCCAATAGATAAACAAGAATTTAACAGTCAAATACAGAAACTATTAAATTTAAAATTAATACAAAAGAGCCATAGCTCACATTCTTCTCCAACATTTATAGTATGAAATCACGCAGAAATAAAACGTGGTAAGGCCCGAATGGTCATCAATTATCACAAGTTAAACTCTTGCACAAAATTTGATGGTTATTTTATACCAACTAACGAGCACTTATTCAAACAAATCCAAGGTGCAAAATATTATAGCAAATTTGATGCCAAATTAGGATTTTGGCAAATTAAACTTGCAAACCAAACATCAATAGAATTAACAGCTTTTAGCTATCCACAAGGGCATTTTGAATGGCTAGTCATGCCATTTGGATTAAAAAATGCACCTCAAATATTCCTAAAATGGATTAATTCTATTTTTAGATATTTACCATATGTCTTCTCTTACACAGACGATATACTTGTTTTTTCTTAAGCAGAGGAAGAACATAAAGATCACCTTTTACATGTTATCAAAATATTGCTATGCCATGGTATTATTTTGAGTCCAAAGAAAATAAAATTATTCAAAACCGAAATTGATTTTCTAGGAAAATAAATAAAAAATGGTCAAGTACAAGTACAAGTCCATATATATACAAAAGTTAAAGAGTTTCCCGAAAACTTTACCAGTTTAAAACAACTGCAAAGTTTTTTAGGACTCTTAAACTATCGACGAATGTTCATACCTAAACTTTCTTCCAAAATTAAATCCTTACAGAACAAATGGGCTATCGAACAAGCCAAATACAAAATGACTAATGACAAGCAACCTCGTTGTTGAAATACAGATAAAATCCCTATTTCTTTGAGTTTAGAAGAACAAAAAGAAATTAAACATATTAAAGAATTTGTTACAAAAAAGCAAATTCGTCATTTTCCAATAAAAGATGAACAGATTATACAAACATATCCTTAGATTTATTCTGGTCTGGAGTCATAGTAACAAATACAAATGAGATTGTAGCATATACTCTAGGAAAATTTACAAAACCCCAAAGTAAATATGTTACTTCTGACAAAGAATTATTAACTATAAAATTAGCTATCAAAAGTCTCAAAATATATCTACTCCATAGAGTATTTATAATAGAAACTGACAACAAATCTGTTGCCCAATTTTTACAAAAAAAGACTATAAATAATCCAGAAGAAAATCTTAGATCCATACGTCTTGCTTTATACCTTGAAATATTTACTTACAATCTTAAATATATTATTGATTTAACTAACATTGTTGTTGATTTTCTTAGCAGACCATGAACGAAGAAGATCTTATATTTCTCAAAGACTTTGTAGAAAAAATGAAAAGAGTAGGAGAATTTACAAAAATTCTCCCTTAGAAAGCGAAGCTCCGAAAGGTTGAAGTAGAAAACTCTGCCCAAAACCAAAAGACAGGAACTTCTCATTCCCAACAGGCATCAAAAACCCAAAAAGTTGATTTAAAAACTCAAACCCAATAAGGGAAAGATTATGCTCAACTTGCTAAAGTTCTGATTAAACAAAAAATCAGTTCTTATGGAACCCTCGAAAAGGGAAAAACATTTGCCTCCACGATGACAAAAGGATGGTATAACAAAGCTCTCAAAAATTCAGATCTAGCTTTCTTTGAGAAAATTAACGGATGCTTCCATGCTTTACAAGCCAATGATTGGCGATCAGCAAATTATTGGCTAATGAAATTGAGAAATGTTACTTAAGTCTGAAGAAATCAATGGTCTAACAGACCAATCAAAAAGAAAACTACAAGAAGACCCTGGAATTATTATTGTCCAGATCTACAACAACTCAGTCTTCTTCTTTGCAAAAATTCAAACAACAACTTTCGTCGATTGAATCACTCTCAAAAGTATTTGCTAATAGCCATACTTCTGACCTTATTCATTTTTATATTAAGGATTTCTTAACTTTATTGTATCTGTTAAATATAAAGTCAAAAGAAACAAGAAAATTAGAGGCTGAAGTTACTGTTTAAGAAATGCTTCAACTATATCAGCAAAATATTTTGGAAGAAGAAAAGTTGCTTTTATTCTTTAAGCAACAAGGGGAAACAAAAATAAAGCAATTGCTCCTCATTCAAGAAATTTTTTATTCTGCTGCTGAAAGGCCTAGAATAATAGCTTGCTTCAATGAGATTCCTAAATACCAAGTCCATCTCAGAAAAGGACTAGTACTTGAAGTCTATTTTAATACCAGATAGCCCAAAGATTATACAGACTTTATTCCTAACATTTGTAAGAATAGTCTAAATCTTTACTCTGCCAAATTTTCAACAATTTTTGTTTTTCCCATATAGACACCAGGGAAGAATGTGAGTATATCAATTTATACTCTTCAATTCAATTATGGATGCTTGTAAAAATTTCAGACACTCCATCAGTACTTGAAGAATTCAAAACAAGCTTATTCAATGAAGAAGAAGCACAATGGTATGCTGCTATAGACATTTTTCAGAAGCTAGATTTAAATTCTAAATATCTAGCCAAACAATCTCATTGTGGAAAGATAGTCTATTTTCTTGACACTTTAGTCAACGAAGCTGAAGATTTAACTCAGAAAGAAAAGAAAATAAAAATGTCTCTGAGAAAGATTAAAATGGGCAAAATAGGGCAAGTAGCTAAAGAAGAGTTCTTTGCTACTTGTATAGAATTCAATTCAGAGAACAATGAATTAGATAAAGAAACTATGGAAGCCTTGGCCCTCACAGATTGAAGCATTGTGGGACCAAAAAAATCACTTTACAAACTAATTTCTACACCTTCAGAAGCATTTCAAAGATTCCCAGCTACAACA
>JAIUJO010000194.1:82500-85000 GCA_023846275.1 Vanilla planifolia | reverse complement strand
CCTACAAGTCAAAACCTTAGTTGGAAAGAAAAGCAAAACAGGCATAATTGAAAAAGGCAAAATGTTTGCCTCTGCCATCACAAAAGACTGGTACAATATAGCTTACAAAGAAATAATTATTAATTTCTATGAAAAAATCAATGCCTATTTTAGAGCTATTCAAGCCAGTGATTGGCACTCTGCTAATTATTGGCTTACCCAAATAGAAAAAAACTTATTTGACAAAAAAAGAGCTTCGATTGGAACAAAGTTATTGGGAACTTTGCTACAAAAGACAATTAGAGCTATTACTAGCAAGATCTACTATTTCTCAATCAGCTGCCTTACTAATAGTAGAAGATGAGTTGAGAAATAGAGAATCTTTAGCAGAAATCTTTTCTACAATCCAAACAGCAGATCTGATTCACTTCAGTATCAAAGATTTTTTGACTCTTCTACAGCAGTTTAACATTAAAACAAAAGAAGTCCAAAAACATGAGGCAGAAGCAACTATTCAGGAAATGATACAACTCTATCAACAGAATATCCTTGATGAAGAAAAATTAATCTTGTTCTTCCGACAGCTAGAAGAAACTCATATCAAGCAACTCTTTTTAAATCAAGAGGTTTTTTATTATATATCCTTCGAAAATCCTCGCATTATTGAATGCTTCAATGAAATTCCTAAATATCAACAACATCTACGAAATGGTATTGTTCATGAAGATTATGTCAATACAACACATCTAGATGACTACTCAGGGTATATTCTAGAGATATGAAAAAATAGTCTCTCTGCCTATGCCAAAAAATTTTCTACAATATTTGTCTTCTGAATTTAGTTAATCTGGGAAGGACGAGATTACATCAATTTATATTCAGCAGCTCAAGTATGGATGCTGATACAAAATACAGATGCTCCTCCTATTTTAGAAGAATTTAACACTAATATCTTCAATGAAGACATATCAAGAAAAAAGGTTGTCATGGACTTTTTCTAAAAGATCATGTTTAATGCCAAATATTTTGTAAAGAAAGTCCATTGTGGTAAAACAGTAGTATTCTTAGACACATTGGTACCCGAAATAGAAGATTGTTCCCAATGAGAACAGAAAGTGAAAAACTTTTTAAAATCCTTAAAATTAGGAAAAATTGGATAAGTAGCTAAATTGGAGATCAAGATGATGCTTTAGATGATGATACTATAATAACGCTTGCCCTTACCAATTAAAGAAGCATAGTGGGACCCAAGACTCAGGCGCACTATTAAAAGAAAAGATGCACTAGCAAAAGAAAGGGAAAACTATCAAAAGAAAAAGGGCACTTTCCAAAAGAAAAGAAGATGCTGCAATCCATTAGCACTCTATTGTTTTGTTTCTAGAAACTTCCTTCTATAAATATGTCATCTCTCCCAACTGGAAGGGCATCGAGAGAAAAAGAGTATTCTAAGTCCTCTTGTGTGTTTTCTGTGTGTGTTTTTGTGTGCTTTCTCGAGTTTCTGAAGTTCTCTGAAGTGATTGAAGCAAGTCTGTATAATTGGTATCAAAGCAGGTTTGCTCAAGTACTATAAGTTTTATGTTTTTTTAAACTTTATGTTTATTTCTATGTATAACTAAATATTCTCCTTTGTGTTTTAATAATACCTTAGTTTGTGCAATGGGTTAGTTTTGTTGCAATACTTTTGGCTGTATTTTGTATTTTCTTTACGCTTTGAGGTAGGAAATGAATCAAAGCTGTGCTCTTTTTGTTTGAAGCAATCTATTAGGGATGGTGGTTTAACTTAGATTCCCTAACTTTCTCAAGAAAACCATGAGAAACCCTAGGGGTTTTTGGAAGGATAGATGTTGCCAAAAAAAGGATCAAATCAGAAAATACAAAAACAAAACAAAAAAAAGTAATGCAAAGGAACAAAATTCGTTATACAAACTTAGATATTATTATGACACAAAGACTTAGAAATATGAAAGAAATTTTAGTTCCCAATAATACTTATCATTGTCAAGTATCAAATATATAGGATTATGAACACATAATCCATTTAACTACCACAATAGGATAGGACCCTGTCATAACAGGAATTCTAAACTTTATCATAGATAAGTTAAAAGAAATCAAAGATAAAATTCAGAAACTTGAAGATAATAAAACTAGTACTATACCTGTAACCTCTACATTCTATTACCTTGGAACAAAATTAACCAAACATTAATGGTTAAACTTAAATCTTCAGATAAGATTATGGATTTACAAAAATTAGATAAATCAATTTATTCTAAGTTCTTAGAACTTCAAAAACAAGAATTAACTAGAGAAACTTCAAGTGAAAAAGATTATTTATATTATGAACAAAATAAACAATTAATAGACTTTTATAGATCACAAATAGACTATAAAATTAACATGGAAAGAGGAGAAAGTAGTACACTTTATCTACCCATACCTCTTGGCTATGTACCTTAATCACCTCCTCATGAACCTCCACCTCCACCCACTCACATACCAACACCTTGTTCAGAAGTTC
>JAIUJO010000194.1:57500-77500 GCA_023846275.1 Vanilla planifolia | reverse complement strand
GAAATATTGTCTAATGACGAGGGAATTAATTATTAGGGATTTGGCATTTGGGTTTAAGAATTAAGTGATTAATTAGTAAGGATTATAGATTAAGGATTTAGGATTAAGGATTATGGATTATAAAATAGGGGTAGTGATTAAGGATTAGAGATTAATGATTAGGAATTTGCAATTCAGGATTAACAATTAGAGATTAAAGATTAGTGATTAGAGTTTAAGCAAATACAAATAGAATTTAGGATTAGGGATTTTTGATTAAGGATTAGAGATTAGTGATTAAGGATTAAAGATTAGAGATTTGAGACAATGGATTATATATTAGGGATTAGGGTTTGGAGATTAAGGATTAGAGGGTAGTGATTAAAGATTAAGGATTAGGGATTAAGAAGAAGAAGAAGAGGAAGAGGAAGAAGTAGAATAGCAAAAAGAAGGAGAAGAAGAAGAAGAAGATGGGGCTAAAGTAGAAGAAGAAGAAGAAGAATTAGAAGGAAAAGAAGAAGAAGAAGAAGAAGAAGGGGAAGAATAGGAAGTAGAAGAAGAAGAAGAAGATGAACAAGAAGAGAAAGAAGAAGAAGAAGAAGTAGAAGAGGATGCAGAAGGTGAGAAACAACAGGAAAAAGAAGAAGATGAAGATGATGAAGAAGAAGAAGAGGAACAGGAAGAAGAAGAAAGAGGACGAAGAAGAAGAAGAAGAAGAAGAAGACGAGGAAGAAGAGGAAGAAGAAGTGGAAGAAGAAGAAGATCAAAAAGGGGAAGAAGAAAAGGAAGCAAAAGAATAAAAGAAAAAGAAGAAGAAAGAGATGAAGAAGAAGATGAAAAAGAAGAAGTGTAAGAAAAAGAAAGGGTGCAAGAAGAAGAAGAAAAGGAGGAAGAAGAAGAAGAAGAAGAAGAAGAACAAGAAAAGGAAGAAGAACAAGAGGAAGAACAAGAAGAAGAGCAAGAAGAAGAAGAAGAAGAAGTGGAAGAAGAAGAAGAGGAAGAAGAGGAACAAGAGTAAAAAAAAGAAGAAAAGATGAAGAAAAAGAAAACGAAGAAGAAGAAGAAGAAGAGGAGAAAGTAGAAGTAAATGAAGTAGAAAATAGAGAAGAAGAACAAGAAGATGAATCAGAAGTAGAAGAAGAAGAAGAAGAAAGGAAGGGGAAGAAGAAGAAGAAGAAGAAGAAGAGGTAAAGGAAGAAGAAGATGAAGACAAGGAGGTGGAGGAAAAAGAAGAAGAAGTAAAAGTAGAAGTAGCAGAAAAAGAAGAAGAAAATGAGGAAGCAGAAGAAGAAGAAAAAGACAAAATGGAAGAAGAAGAGGAAGAATAAGAAGAGGAAGAAGCGTAGGTAAAAGTAAAAGAAGAAGAATAAGAAAATGGAAAAGTAGTGGAAGAAGAAGAGGTAGAAGAAGAAGAGGAAGAAGTGGAAGAACAAGAGGAGGAGGAGGAAGAAGAAGAAGAAGAAGAAGAAGAAAAAGAAGTGGAGCAAGAAGAAGTGGAAGAAGAAGAAGAAGAGCAAGAAAAGAAACAAGAGGAAGAAGAAGTTGAAGAAGTGGAAAAAGAAGAAGAAGAAAAAGAAAAAGAAGAAAAAAGAAACTTAGAAGAGCAAGAGGAAAAAGTAGAAGACGAAGAAGAAGAAGAAGAAGAAGAAGAAGAAAAAGAAAAAAAGAAGAAGATGAAGAAGAAGAAGAACAAAAAGAAGAAGAAGAAGAGAAGAAGAGAGGAAGAATTGGAGGAAGAAGAAGAAGAACAAAAGGAAAAAGTGGAACAAGATCAAGAAAAAAAAGATGTAGAAAAAGAAGAAGAAGAAGAAGAAGAAGAAGAAGAAGAAGAAGAAAAAGAAGGAGAAGAAGAAGAAAGGGAAGAAGAAGAAGAAGAAGAAGAAGGTTAGGAAGAAGTAGAAGAAGAAGGGGAAGAAGATGGAGACGAAGAAGAAGAAAAAGAGGAAGAAGAAGATGAAGAAGTAGGATAAGAAGAAGAAATACAATAAGTAGAAGAAGATCAAGAAGATGAAAAAGAAGAAGAAGAAAAAGGAGAAGGAGAAGAAGAAAAGGAAGAAAAGGAAGAAAAAGAACACGATGTAGAAGAAGAAGAAGCAGAAGTAAAAGAAGAAGAAGAAGAAGAAGAAGAAGGAAAGCAAAAAGAAGAAGAAGAAGATGATGATGATGAAGAAGAAGAAGAAGAAGAAGTAGTAGTAGTAGTAGCAGAAGAAGAAGAATAAGAAGAGGAAGAAGAAGTAGAAGAGGAAGAAGAAAAAAAGAAGAAGAAAAGATGAAGAAGAAGAAGAAAAAGAATGAGAACAAGAAGAAGAAGAAGTAGAGGAAAAAGAAAAAGTAAAAGAAAAAGGAGAAGGACAAGAAGAAGAAGAAGTAGAAGTAGTAGTAGAAGAAGAATAATAATAAGAAGTAAAAGAGAAGAAAAAGTAAAAGCAGAAGAAGAAGAAGTAGTACAAGAAGTAGAAGAAGAATTAGAAGAAGAAGAAGAAGAAAAAGAAGAGGAAATGAAGATGGAGAAGGAAAAGAAGAAAAACTAGTAGTAGACGAGGAAGAAAAGGGAGTAGAAAAGAAAGAAGAAGAAAAATATGAAGGAGAAGAAGTATATGAAGAAGAAGAAGATGATGACGAAGAAGAAAACTATGATGAGGAACAAAAGGAGGAAGAAGAGGTAGAAGAGGAAGAGGAAATAAAATTTGATGAAAAAAAGAAGTAGAAGAAGAGGACGAAGAAGAAGAAGAGGAAGAGAAAGAAGAAGAAGAGGAAGAACAAGTTGATGAAGAAAAAGAAGAAGAAGAGGTAGAAGAAGAATAGGATGAAAAAGATGAACACGAGGAAGAAGAAGAAGCAGAAGAAGAGCAAGAAGAAGAAGATGAACAAGAAAAGAAAAAGAAGAAAGAGATGAAAAGGAAGTAAAAGAAGAACAAAAAGAAGAAAAAGTAGTAATTGTAGCAGTAGTAAAAGAAGAAGAAGAAGTAGAAGAAGAGTAGGAAAAAGAAGAAAAGGAAGAAGAAGAAATAGAAGAAGAGTAAGATGTAGGCAAAGAAAAAGAAGAGGAAGAGGATGAAGAAGAAGATGAATAACAATTATATGAAGAAGAAGAAATACATCTAGAAGAACAAGTAGAACAAGAAGAAGAAGAAGAAGAAGAAGAGGAAGAGGAAGGGAAGAAGTAGTAGTATTGCTAGTCGTAGTAGTAGTAGTAGTAGAAGATGAAGAAGAAGACGAAGAAGAAGTAAAAGAAGAAGAAGAAGGAGAAGATGAAGAAGGAGAAGAAGCAAAAGAAGTGGAAGAAGAAGAAGTAGGAGGAGGAGAAGAAGAAGAAGAAGAAGAAGAAGAAGATGATGATGATGATGAAGAAGAAGAAGAAGATGACAAAGGGAAAAGAGAAGAAGAAGAAGATAATAAGAATAAAAAGAAGAAGAAGGACAAAAAGAAGAACAAAAAGAAGAACAAAAAGAAGAAGAGGAAGAAGAAAAAAGAAGAACAATTAGAAGAAGAAGATGATGAGGAAAAATAAGAAGAAGAAAAAGGAGAAGAAGAAGGTGAAGAAGAATAGCAAGAACGAAAAGCAGTAGAAGAAGAAGTGGATCAAGAAGAAGATCAAGAGGAAGAAAAAATAGTGCAAGGAGAAGAAGAAGAAGAAGAGGGAGAACAAGAACAAAAGAAAGAAGAGGAAGTAGAAGTGGAAGGAGATGTAGAAGATGAAGAAGAAGTGGAACAAGAAGAAGAGGAAGTAGAAGGAGAAGAAAAGGAAGAAGAAGAAGAGAAAGAAGAAGCAGAGGGAGAAGAATTAGTAGAAGAAGAACAAGAAGAAGAAAAGGAAAAAGAAGAACAAGATGATAAAGAAGAACACGAAGAAGAAGAAGAAGAGGAAGAAAAAGAAGATGAACAAGAAGAAGAAAAAGAAGAAGAAGAAGAACTAGAAGAAGTAAAAGTAATAGAAGAAGAACAAAAAGAAGAAGTAGTAATAGTAGTGGTAATAGAAGGAGAAGAAGAAGAAGAACAAGAAGAAGAAGAAGAACTAGAAGAAGAAGTAAAAGTAATAGAAGAAGAACAAAAAGAAGTAGTAATAGTAGTGGTAAAAGTAGGAGAAGAAGAAGAAGAAGAAGAAGAAGAAGAATTAGAGTAAGAAGAAGAAGAAGAAGTAGAAGAAGAGGAAGATGTAGGCAAAGAAAAAGAAGAGTAATAATAATAATAATAATAATTATAACAATAATAATATTAAGTACATTATGAAGAAGAAGAAGAAGAAGAAAAGGAAGAAGTAAGGAAGAAGTAGAAGAAGAAGAAGAAGAAAAAGAAGAAGAAGAAGAAGGGAAGTAGTATTAGTAGTAGTGGTAGAAGAAAAAGAAGAAGATGATGATGATGATGATGATGAAGATGAAAAAGTAAGGGAAGAAGAAGAAGAAGAAGAAGAAAGAGGAGGAGAAAATGATGATGATGATGGTTATGAAGAAGGAGAAGAAGAAGAAGGACAAGAAGGAGAATCTGTAGTAGTAGTAGAAGAAGAAGATGCTAATGATGATGAAGAAGAAGAAGTAGTTAAAGAAGTGGAAAAGGAAGAAGAAGAAGCAAAAGAAGAAGAAGTAGTAGAAGAAGAAGAAGATGATGATGATGATGATGATGATGATGAAGAAGCAGAAGAAGAAATTGGAGAAGAAGAATAAGAATGCGAAGAAGAAGAAGAAGAACAGAAAGAAGAAGTAAAGGAAGAAGTAGAAGAAGAAGAAAAAGAAGAAAAAGAAAAAGAAGAAAAAGAAAAAGAAGAAGAGCAATAATAAAAAGAAGAAGAGGAAAAAGAAGAACAAGAAAAAGGAGAAGAAGTAGGTGAGGAAGAATAGGAAGAAGTAGAAGAATTAGAAGAAGTGGAACAACGAGAAGAAGAAGAGGAAAAAAAGTGTGGAAGCAGAACAAGGAGAGGGAGAAAAAGAAAAAGAGAAAGAAGTAGTAAAAGGGGAAGGAGAAGCAGAAGATGAAGAAGAAGTGGAAGAAAAAGAAGAGGAAGAAGAAGGAGAAGAAGAAGAAGAGGAAAAAGAATAAGAAGAAGAAGAGGAAGAGAAAGAAGAAGAAGAAGAAGAAGAAGAAGAAGAAGAGGAAGAAGAAGTGAAAGAAGAAGAAGAAGAAGAAGAAGAAGACAAAAAAAAAGAAGAATTAGAAGAAAAAGAGGAAGATGAGGAAGAAGAGGAAGAATAAGAAGATGAAAACAAAAAGGAAGAAAAAGTTGAAGAACTAAAAGAAGAAGAAGAAGATGAAGAAGTGAAAGAAGAAGAAGAAGAAGAAGAAGTAGAAGAAGAAGATGATGATGACGAAAAAGAATAAGAAGCAAAAGGAAAAGGAGAAGGAGAACTGTAAGAAGAAGAAGTTGAAGAAGAAGAATGTGAAGTAGTTGAAGAAGAAGAAGAAGATGATGATGAAGAAGAAGTAGAAGAAGAAGAAGAAGAAGACGATGAAGAGGAAGAAGAAGAAGAAGAAGAAGAAGAGGAAGAAGAAAATGAACAATAAAGAAGAAGGAAGAAGGAAGGAGGAAGAAGGAAGAAGAAAAGATGAACAAGGAAGAAGAAAGAAGAATGAAGAAAAAAGAAAGAAGAAAGAAGAATGAAGAAAAATGAACGAAGAAAGAAGAAAGAAGAAAGTGGAAGAAGAAGAAGAAGAAGAAGAAAGAGAAGAAGAAGTAGAAAGAATATAAGGAGAAGGAGGAGGGCAAGGAGAAGGAGAAGGAGACAAAGAAAGAAATGAAGGGGAAAGAGAAGAAGAGGGAGAAGGAGTAGAAGAAGTGGAAGAAGTAAAGGAGTAGTAGAAGAAGAAACATAAAGAGAATGAGAAGGACAAGAAGGAGGAGGTGGAGGAGAAGAAGATGAAGAAGAAGAAGAGGAAAAAGATCAAGAAGAAGAAATAGAAGGAGAAGAAGATGGAAAAGAAGAAGAACAAGAAGAAGTAAAGAAGAAGTGGAAGAAGAAGTGGAATAAGAAGAAGAAGAAGAAGATGATGACGAAGAAGAAGAGGAAGAAGAAGAAGAAGACGAAGAAGACGAAGAAGAAGAAGATGATGATGATGATGATGATGATGAAGTAGAGGAAGAAGAAGAATAAGGCATAGAGGAAAAAGAGGTAGATTAGGGATGACGGGTTAAGGATTAGGGTTTATGGATTAAGGAATGAAGGATTAGGGGTTAGGTATCAAGGAAGACAAATTAAAGATTAGGGAGGTAGGGATTAAGGATTAAGAATTTGGGGGTTAGCAATTGGGGATTAGGCTTTAAAGGTGAAGAATTAAGGATTAATGAATAAGGATTTCAGAATATGTAATAAGGATTAAAGATTAGGTATTAAGGATTAAGGATTAGGGATTGGGGATTAGAGATGAAGGAATTATTTATTAGAGATTAAGAATTAATAGATTAATTATTAAGGATTAGGGATTAGAGATTTAAGGATTTAATATTAAGAATTAGGGACCAGGGAGTCAAGATTAGGGATTAAGGATTAGGCATTAGGGATAATGGATTAGGGAGAAGGAAGAAGGAAGAAGGAAAAGAGGAAGAAACAAGGAAGAAAGAAGAAGAAAAGGAGAAAGAAAAAGAGGAAAGAGAAGAAGAAGAAGAAGAAGAAGAAGAAGAAGAAGTGGAAGAAGAAGATGAACAATAAAGAAGAAGCAAGAAGGAAGTAGAATGAAGGAAGAAGGAAGAAGAAAGAAGGAAGAAGAAAGAAAAATGTTCAAAAATGAAAGAAGAAAGAAAAAAGAAGATAAAAGAAAGAACTTAGAAGAAGAAGAAGAAGAAGAAGAAGAAGGAGAAGGAGAAGCAAAAGGAGGATGACGAGAAGAAGGAGGAGAAGGAGAAGAAGAAGGAGAAGGAGAAAGAGATGAAGAAGGAGAAAGAGAAGGAGAGGGAGAAGGAGTAGAAGAAGGAGAAGAAGAAGAAGGAGAAGTAAAAGGAGAAAGACAAAGAGAAAGAGGAGAAGAAGGAGGAGAAGAAGTAGAAGAAGTCGAAGAAGAACAAAAACAAGAAGAAGAAACAAAAGAAGAACGAGGAGGAGGAGAAGAAGAGGAAGTATTAGAAGAAGTGAAAGAAGAAGAGGAATAAGAAGAACAAGGAAAGAAGAAGAAGGAGAAGAAAAAGAAGAAGAAGAAGATGACAAAGAAGAAGAAGTGGAAGAAGAAGAAGAAGAAGAAGATGATGATGAAGAAGAAGAAAAAGAAGACGAAGAAGAAGAATAAGAAGAAAAAGTTGAAGAGCAAGAAGATGAAAAAGAGGAAGAAGAGATGGAGGAAGTAGAAGAAGAAGAACAAGAAGTGGAAGATGAGAATGAAGAAGAACAAAAAGAATAAGAAAAATGAGGAAAAGAAGAAGTAGAAGAAGAAAAGGAAAAAGAAGAAGAGGAACAAGAGGAAGAAGAAACAAAAGAAGAAGATGAGGAAGTAGAAAATGAAGAAGATGATGAAGAAGAAGAAGAAGAAATAAAGAAGAAAAAGAAAAGAAAGAAGTGGAATAAGGACAAGATGAAAAAGAGCAAAAAGAAGAAGAAGAAGAAGAAGAAGAAAAAGAAGAAGAATAAGCAGAAGAAGAAGAAGAATAAGAAGTGCAAGAACAAGAAGAAGAAGAGGAAGAGGAAAAGGAGGAATAAGAAGAAGAGGAGGATGAAGAAGAAGGGGATGAAGTGCAAGAAAGGCAAGAAGATGAAGAATATGAAGAAGATCTAGAAGAAAAAGAGGAAGACAGATTATGGATTAGTGAATGATGGCTTAGGGATTAAGAATTAAGTATTAGGGCATAGGTATAAGACATTAAGGAAAGATGGATTCAGAATTATGGATTGAAGCTTAAGGATTAAGGATTAGGGATTAAGGATTAGGCAACTGGGATTAAGGATTAGGAATTAGGGATTAGGGAATAGTTTTTAGGGTTAAGGTCTAGGAATCATGGATTAGGGAATAGGATTTTGAAAATACGGATTTGGGATTTAGGATTAAGGATTAAGGGTTAAAGATAAGGGATTAGATTATAGATCAGAGATTAAGAATTAGGGATTAACGGGTTAAAGATTAAGTATTAAGGATTAGGGTTTAGAAATTAAGAATTAGGAATTAAGGATTATGGATTCAGGTTTAGAGATTTGGGATTAGAGATTCAGGATAAGAGATTAGAGTTTAGGGATTTAAAATAGAGACTAAAGATTAGCATTAGGTAATAGGAATTAGAGATTAAGGATTGTATTAAAAATTAGGTATTATGGATTATAGATTAGAGATTAGGGATTTGGCTTTAGGGATTAGGAGTTGTGGGTGGATTAAAGATTAAGGATTAGGGATTAGTGCTTAGGGATTTGGCTTTGGGGATTAAGGATTAGAGATTAGAGATTAAGGATTAGTGATTAGGGATTAAGGAGGATGGATTAAGGATTACAGATTAGATATTATAGATTAGGGATCAGGGAGAGTGGGATTAGGGATTAAGGGTTAGGGATAATGAAGGGGAAAAAGAGAAGAAAAAGAAGAAGAAGAAGAAGAAGAAGAATAAGAAGAAGAAAAAAAGAAAAAGAATAAAAAAGAAGAAGAAGAAGAAAGAATGAAGAAGAAAGAAAGAAGGAGAAAGGAAAAGGAAGAACTAAAAAGAAAAAGTGAGAAGAATAAAGAAGAAAGAAGAACGAAGAAAAAAGAAAGAAGAAACGAGAAAAAAATAAAAAAAAGAAGGAAGATGGAAGAAGGAATGTTGAAGGAAGAATGTAGAAAGTAAAGCGAAGTCATAATACGAAAGAAGAAAGAAAAAAAGGAAGAAGAAAGAAGAAAGAAGAAGAAGAAAAAGAAGTAGAAGCAGAAGGAGAAGAAGGAAGAGGAGAACGAGAAGTAATAGTAGAAGAAGGAGAAGGAGAAGAAGAAGAAGAAGTAGAAGAAGAAGAATAAGAATAAATAGAAAGAAGAAGAAGAAAAAGAAGTAGAAGTACAAGAAGAAGAAAAAGAAGTAGAACTTGAAGAACCAGAGGAAGTGGAAGAAGAAGAAGAAGAAGAATAAGAAGAAGAAGAAGTGGAAGAAGAAGAAGAAGAAGAAGAAGATGTAAAAGAAGAAGAAGTAGATGTACAAGAAGAAGAATAACAAGGAGAAGAAGTAGTAGTAGAAGAAGAAGATGAAGAAGAAGGTGGAACAAAAGAAGAAGAACAAGAAGACAAAGAAGAAGTAGTAGAAGTAGTAAAGGAAGAAGAAGATGATGAACATGAAGAAGAAGAAGAAGAAGAAGAAGAATTGGAAAAAAACAACTAGAAGAAGAAGTAAAAGAAGAAGAGTAGAAGAAAAAGTAGAAGAAGAAGAAGAAGGAGAAGAAGAAGAAGAAGATAAAGAAGAAGAAGCAAAAAAAGAAGAAGAATAATAAGAGGAAGAAGAAGAAGAAGAAGAGGAAGAACAAGAAGAGGAAGAGGAGGAGCAAGAGGAAGAAGAAGAAGAAGTACAAAAGGAAGAAGAACAAGAAGAAGAAACAAAAGAAAAAGAGAAAGAAGTAGAAGAAAAGAAGAAGCAGAAGTAGAAGAAGAAGAAGAAGAAGTGGAAGAAGAGGAAGAATAGAAACAAGAAGAATTAGTAGAGGAAGTAGAAGAAGATCAGGAAAAAAAAGAAGAAGAGGAAGATGTTTAAGGTGAAGAAGAAGAAGAAGAACTGGAAGAAAAAGAAGTAGCACCATAAGTTGAAGAAGAAGAAGAACAAGAAGAAGAAAAGAAGAAGAAGAAGAAGAAGAAAAGTAGAAGAAGAAGAAGAAGAAGAAGAAGAGGAAGAAAAGGGGAAGAGGTGGAAGAAGTAGAACAAGAAGAAGAGGAGGAAAAGGAAGAAGAAGAAAAGGAGAAGATGAAGATGAAAATGATGAAGAAGAAAAAGAAAAAGGAGACCAGGAGGGACAAGAAGAGGAGAAAGAGGTGGAAGAAAAGGAAGGGGATGAAGAAGAAGGAGAACATGAAGAAGTAGAGGAAGAAGAATAAGAAGAAGAAGAAGAAGGAGAAAGAAGAAAAAAGAAGTACGTTGAAAGAAAAAAGAAGGAAGGAGAAAGAAGAAGGAAGAAAGAAGAATGAAGAAGGAAAAATAAAGAAAGAAGAAATAAGAAGAAAGAAGGTAAAAGAAAGAAATAACAAAGAATAAGAAATAAGGATGATGGAAGAAGGAATAAGGTATAAGATGAAGAAGAAGAACAAGAAGAGGAAGAAAGAAAAGAAGAGGAGGAAGAATAAGATGAAGAGAAAGGGAAAGAAGAAGGGGAAGAAGAAGATGAAGGAGAAGAAGAAGAAAAACAAGAAGAACAAAAAGGAGTAGAAGAAGATGAATAATAAAATGAACAAGAAAATGAAGAAGAAAAGGAAGAAGAAGAAGAAAAAAAGAACAGTAGTAGGAGAAGAAGAAAAATGGAAGAAGTAGATGAAGAAGGAGAAGAAGAAGAAGATGAAGAAAATGGGAAGAAGAAGAAGAAGAAGAAGAAACAATAAAGGAAGAAAAAAAGAAGAACAAGATGCTACAAGAGGAAGAAAAATAAGAAGACAAGGAAGATGAAGTAAAAGAGAAGGAAGAAGAAGAAGAAGAAGAAGAAGAAGGTGAGGAAGAAGAAGTAGAGGAAGAGGAAGAAAATGAAGAAAAAGAAGAAGAGAAGAAGAGGAGGAGGAAGAAGAAGAAGAAGAGGAAGAAGAGGAAGAAGAAGAAGAAGAGCAAGTAGAAGAGGAAGAAGTAGAAGAAGAAATAGAGGAAGAAGAAGAAGTGGAAGAAGAAGAAGAAGAAGAAGTAGAAGAAAAGAAAGAAGAAGAAAAACAACAAGAAGAAAAATAATAGCAAGAAAAAGAAGAGGAAGAAGAGTTAAAAGAAGAGAAAGAAGAAGAAGAGAAAGAAGAGGAACTAGAGGAGAAAGAAGAGAAAAACGAACGATAAGAAAAAGTGGAAGAAGAAGAAGTAGTAGAAGATGGAGAAGGAGAAGAAGAAAAATAAGAAGTGGAAGAAGAAGAAGAAGAAGAAGAAGAAGTAGATGAAGACATAGTTGTTGTAGGTAGTTGTAGTTGTAGAAGAAGAGGAGGAGGAGGAGGAGGTATAAGAAGAAGAAATAGACAAAGAAGAAGAAGATGAAGAAGAAGAAGAAGAAGAAGAAGATGATGATGATGATGAAATGGAGGAAGAAGATAGGGAAAAAAAGAGGAAAGAGAAGAAGAAGAAGAGGAAGGAGAAGAAGAAGAGAAGAAGAAGAAGATGATGATGACGAAGAAGAAGAAGGATGAAGAAGAGAAGAAAAAATAAAGATAAGAAGAAAAGGAAAAGGAAGAAGAAGAAGATGAGGAAGAAAGAGAAGAAGAGGCAAAAGAAGAAGTGGAGGAAGAAGAAGAAGAAGTGGAAGAAGATGAGAAATAAGAAAAAAAGAAAGAAGTAGAAAGAAGGTGAAATAAGAATGAGGTAAGAAGAAAGATGAAGTCAGATAGAAGATGGAAGTGGGCAGAAAGAAGGAAGAAGGAAAAATTAAAAAGGTAGAAGGAAGGAGGATGGAAGAAAGATGAGAAACAAGAAGAAGAAGAAGAAGAAGAAGAAGTCGAAGAAGAGGAAGCAGAAGAGGAAGAGGAAGAAGAAGATGACGAAGAAGTGAAAGAAGAAGAAGATGAAGAAAGGAGATGAAGAAGAAGAAGAAGAAGACAAATAAGGAGAATAAGAAGAAGAAGAAAAAGAAGAATAAGATGAAGAAGAAAAAGAAAAGGAATAAGAAGAACAGGAAGAAGAAAATTAGGTGGGAGAATAAGAAGAAGAAGAAGAAGAATAAGTGGAAGAAGAAGAAGAAAGAGAAGAAGGAGAAAAAGAAGAAGAAAGAAGTAAATGACAAAGAAGAAGAAGAAGAAGAAGAAGAATAAGAATTAGAAGAAGACGAAGATGAAGAAAGGGAGGAAGAGAAGAAAAAGAAGAAGAAGAAGAAGAAGATGAAGAAGAGGGAGACGTTAGAAAAAGAAGAAGCAGATGAAGAAGAAGAAAGAGAGAAGAATAAGATAAAGAAGATGAAGAAGAAGATGATGGAGAGGATGAAGAAGAAGAAGAATATGAAGACAAAAAAGTAGTAGTAGAAGAAGAAGACAAATAGGAAGAATAGAAGAAGAAGAAGAAGAAGCAAAGAAAGAAGAAGAAGAGGAAGAAGAAGGTGAAGGAATAGTAGAACAAAATGAAGAAGGATGATGAAGAAGAAGAAAAAGAGGAAGAAGAAGAAGAAGAAGAAGCAAAGAAAGAACGAAGAAGAGAAGAAGAAGAGGAATGAGAAGAATAGGAAGGAGAAGAAGAAGAAGAAGAAGACGGGGTAGAAGAAGAAGAAGAGGAAGATGAAGAACAGGAAGAAGAAAAAGTAGAAGAAGAAGAAGAGAAGAAAGAAGTGGGAAGTAGAAGAGGAAGAGGAAGAAGTAGAAGAAAAGGAAGATAAAGAAGAATAGAAAAGAGAACAAGAAGATGGTGGGAAAGAAGAAGAAGAATAAGAAGAAGAAGAAGAAGGCAAAGAAGAAGAAGTGGTGGAAGAAGAAGAAGAAAAGGAAGATAAGGAATAGAAGGAGGAAGAAGAAGTAGAAAATGAAGAAGAAGAAGTAGAAGAAGAAGAAGTAGAAGAAGAAGTAAAAGTAGAAGTAGAAGAAGTAGATGAAGAAGAAGAAGAAGAAGAAGAAGAAGAAAGAGAAGCAGATGATGAAACAGAAGAAGAGGAAGAGGAAAATGGGGGAAGCAGAATATGAAGAAGATGAAGAAGAAGAAGAAGAAGAAGAAAAAGAGTAAGAAGAAAAAGATGAAGAAGAAGATCAAGAAGAAGAAGAGGAAGAAGGGGAACATGATGGGGAAGAAGAACAAGAGGAAGAAGAGGAACTAGAGGAGGAAGACAAGAAAGAACTAGAAGATGAAGAAGAAGAAGAAGATGAAGAAGAAGTAGAAGAAGGAGAAATAGAAGAAGAACAAGAACAAGAACAAGAAGGGGATGAAGACAAAGAAAAGGAAGAAGTAGAAGAAGAAGAAGAGGAAGATGATGTAGAAGAAAAGGAAGAAAGAAAAGAGGAAGAGGAGGAAGAAAGGGGAGAAGAAGAAAAAGTAGAAAAAGAAGAGGAAGAAGAGGAAAATGAAGAAAAAGAAGAGCAAGGAACAAGAAAAAGAAATTGAAGTAGAAGAAGAAGAAGAAAAAGAAGAAGAATAAGAAGAAGAAGAAGATGTTGATGATGAAAAGGATGTAGAAGAAGAAGGAGATGAGGAAGAAGAAGAAGAGCAGGAAGAAGAAGAAGAAGTAGAAGTAGAGTTGAAGAAGTAAAAGGAAAATAAGAAGAAGAAGAAGTAGTAGAAGAAGAAGTAGAACAAGAAGAAGAAGAAGAAGAAGAAGGCAAAGAAAAAAAGATGAAGTCTTTGAAGAAGAAGAAGAAGAAGAAGAAGAAGAAGAAGAACAGAAGTGGAAGAAGAAGTGGAAGAAGAACAAGATGACGTGGAAGAAGAAAAGAAGAAGAAGGTGATGAGGAAGAAGGGAAGGATGAAGAAAAAGAAGATGAAGTGAACGAACAAGAATATGAAGATGAGGAAGATGAGGAAGAAGAAGAGGAAGAAGGCGAGGAAGAACAGGAAGGTGAGAAGGAAGAAGAAGAAAAAGATGAAGTGGATGAAGAAGAGGAGGAAGAAGAAGAAGAAGAAGAAAAAGATGATGAAGAAGAAGTTTAGAAAGAAAAGGAAAAACAAGAGGAATAATAAGAAGAAAAGGAAATAGAGAATGAAAACGAGGAAGAAGAAGAACAACAAGAAAAAGAAGAAGTACAAGACGAAGAAGAATAAGTAGTAGTATTAGTTGTTGAAGAAGAAGAAGAAGAAGAAGAAGAAGTGGAAGAAGAAGAAGAAGGAGAAGAGGAAACAGAGGAAGTAGAAGTTGAAGAAGTAGAAGAAAAAGAACAAGAAGTAGTAAAAAAAGAAGAAGTAGAAGAAGAAGCAGAGGAAGTAGAAGAAGAAGAAGAAAAAGAATAAGAGAAAGAAGAAGAAGAAGAAGCTATTGATGAGAAAGAGCAAGTAGAAGAAGAAGAGTAAGAAGAAGGAGAAGGAGAAGAAGAAGAGTAAGAAGAAGTAGAAGGAGAAGAAGAAGAAGAAGAAAAAGAAGAAAACGAAGAAGAAGTACAGGAAGAAAAAGAAAATTAAGAAGAAGAAGAGGAAGAAGAAGAAGAAGAAGAAGAAGAAGGAGAAGAAGAAGAAGAAGAAGAAGAAGAGAAGAAGAAGAAGAAGAAGGAGAAGAAGAAGAAGAAGAAGAAGAAGAATTAGAGGAAGAAGAAGAAGAAGAAGAAGAAGAAGAGGAAGAGGAAAAGGAAAAGGAAGAAGAAGAGGAAGAAGAAGAGGAAGAGGAGGAAGAGGAAGAGGAAGAGGAAGAAGAAGAGAAAGAAGAAGGGGAAGAAGAAGAAGAAGAAGAAGAAGAAGAAGAAGAAGTAGAAGAAGAAGAAGAAGTAGAAGAAGAAGAAGAAGAGGAAGAACAAGTAGAATAAGAAGAATTAGGAGTAGGTGGAGAAGTAGAAGAAGAAGAAGTAGAAGAAGAAGAAGAACTAGTAATAGTAGTAGAAGAAGAAGAAGAAGAAGAAGAAGAAGAAGAAGAAAAAGAAGAAGAAAAAGAAGAAGAAGAAGAAGAAGAATAAGAAGAAGAAGAAGTATAAGAAGTAGAAGAAGAATAGGAAGAAGATGAAGAGAAAGAAGAATAAATAGAAGAGGAAAAAGAATAAGAAGTAGTAGAAGAAGAACGAGAGGAACTAGTAGTAGTAGTAGTAGAAGAAGAAAAAGAAGAAGAAGAAGAAGAAGAAGAAGAAGAAGAGGAAGAAGAAGAAGTAATAGAAGAAGAAGAGGAAGAATAAGGAGAAGGTGAAGAAGTAGAAGAAGAAGAAGTAGGTGAAGAAGAAGAACTAGTAGTCGTAGAAGAAGAAGAACTAGTAGTAGTAGTAGAAGAAGAAGAAGAAGAAGAAAAAGAAGAAGAAAAAGAAGAAGAAGAAGAAGAAGAATAAGAAGAAGAAGAAGAAGTATAAGAAGTAGAAGAAGAATAAGAAGAAGATGAAGAGGAAGAAGAACAAGAAGAAGTAGAAGAAGAACAAGAGGAAGAAGTAGTAGTAGTAGTTGAAGAAGAAGAAGAAGAAAAATAACAAGAAGTAGAATAAGTAGAAGAAGATCAAGAAGTCGAAGAAAAAGAACAAAAAAAAGAAGAAAAAGAAGAAGGAGAAGAAGAGGAAGAAGAAGAAGAGGTAGAAGAAGAAGAAGAATAAGAAAAAGAAGAAGAAAATTAGAAAAAGAAGAAGAATAAGAAGAAGAAGAGGTGGAAGAAGAAGAAGAAGAGTAAGAAGAAGAAGAAGATGAAGAAAAAGTGGAAGATGAAGTAAAAGAAGAAGAAGTAATAGTAGTTGTAGTAGTAGTAGAAGTAGAAAGAGAAGAAGAAGAAGAAGAAGAAGAAGAATAAGAAGAAGAAGAAGAAGAAGAAGTTCAAGAAGAAGAAGAAGAAGAAGAAGAAGGAGAAATAAATGAAGAAGAAGAAAAAGTAGAAGAATAAGTAGCAAAAGCAGTAGAAGAAGTAGTGTTAGAAGAAGTACAAGAAGTAGAGGAATAAGAAGAAGAAGAAGAAGAAAAAGAAGCTGAAGAAGAAGAAGAAAAAGAAGAAGTAGAAGAAGAGGAAAAAAAGAAGAAAAAGAAGAAGAAGAAGTGGAAGATCAAGAAGAACTAGAATATAAAGAAGAAGAAAAAAGAGAAGAAGTAGAAGAAGAAGAGGAAGAAGAAGATGAGGAAGAAGAGCTAGAAGAAGAGGAAGAAAAAGAGGAGGATATAAAGGAAGAAGAAGAAGAAGATCAAGATGGAATAACAAGATGAAGAAGAGGAACAAGAAGACAGAGAAGAAGAAGAAGTGGAAGAGAAAGAGGTAGAAGGGGGATAAAAAGAAGAATGATAAGAAGAAGAAGAAGAGGAAGAAGAAGACAAAAAAGAAATTGAAGATGTAGAGGAAGAAGTCGAATAAGAGGATTAAGCAGAAGAAGAAGAAGAAGAAGAAGAAGAAGAAGATGAGGAAGAAGAAAAAGACGAAAGAGAAGAAGAAGAAGAACTAGAAGAAGTAGTAAAAGAAGTAGAAGGAGAAGTAGTAGGAGCAGTAAGTGCAGTAGTTGTAGTAGTCAAAGAAGAAGACGAAGAAGAAGAAGATGTCTAAGAAGAAGTAGAAAAAGAAATAGAGGAAGAACAGGAAGAAGAAGAAATAGAAGAAGAATAAGAAGAGGAAGAAGAAGAAGAGGTCGACGATTGAAGAAGAAGACGAAGAGGAACAAGAACAAGAAAAAGAAGAAGAAGAAACAGAAGAAGAAGAAAAAGAAGAAGAAGAAGAAGAAGAAAAAGAAGAGGAATAAGAAGAAGAAGAAGAAGAAGACGATGAAGAAGAAGAAGACGAAGAAGAAGAAGAAGAAGTAGAAGAAGAAGAAGGAGAAGAAGAAGAAGAAGAAGAAGAAGGAGAAGAATTGAAGGAGAAGAAGAAGAGGAAGAAGAAGAAGAAAAGAAGAAGAGAAGAAGTAGAAGAAGAAGAAAAAAAGAAGAAGAAGAAGAAGAAGAAAGAAGAATAAGTAGAAAAAAGAAAAAGAGGAAGAAGAAGAAGAACAAGAAGGAGAAGAAGAAGAAGAAGAAGTAGAAGAAGGAGAAGAAGAAGAAAATGAAGTAGAAGATGTAAAAGAAGTAGAAGAAGTAGATGTAGTCATTGAAGTAGAAGAAATAGAAGAAGGATAAGAATAAGAATAAGAAGAAAAAGAAAAAGGAGAAGAAGAAAAAGAAGAGGAAGAAGAAGAACAGGAAGGAAAACAAGTAGAAGAAGAAGAAGAAGAAGAAGAAAAAGAAGAAGAAGAGTATGAAAAAGTAGAAGAATATGAAGAAGAAGAAGAAGAAGAAGATTATGAGGAAGAAGAGGTAGAAGAAGAAGAATAATAAGAAGAAAAAGAAGAAGTAGAAGTAAAAGAAGAAGAAGAAGAAGAGGAAGTAGAAGAAGAAGAAGAAGAAGAAGAAGAAGAAGTAGAAGAAGAAGAAGGCAAAGAGAAAGTAGAATAAAAAGAAGAAATTGAAGATTGAGGAGAAGATGACGATGAAGAAGAAGAAGAAGAAAAAGAAGAAGTGGAAGAAAAAATGATAAAGAAGAATATGTAGAAAAAGAAGAAGAACTGGAAGAAGAAGGGGAGAAAGGAGAAGAAGAACGAGAGGAGAAGAAGAAGAAGGAGAAGAAGAAAATGAAGAAAAAAATTATGTAGAAGAAGGTGCAGAAAAAGAAGAAGAAGAAGTAAAAGAAGAAATTTGACATGTAAGAGAAGGACAAGAAGAAGAAGACGAAAAAAGGTAGAAGATCGAGAAGGAGAAAAAGAAGAACAACAAGAAGAAGCAATGAAGATGGCGAAGAAGAAGACGAAGAAGATGGCGATGAAGAAGAAGAGAAAAAGAAAAAGAAGGAGAACAAGAAGTAGTAGTAGCAGTTATAGTAGTAGTCATTGTAGTAGTAGTTGTAATAGTTAAAGAAGAAGAAGAAGTAGTAGTTGAAGAACAGGAAGAACAAAAAGACAATGAAGAAGAAGAAGATGATGATGAAAAAGGAGAAGAAAAAGAAGAAGAAGAAGAAGAAGAAGAAGGAGAAAAGTAGAAGAAGAAAGAAAAAGAAGAAGAAGAAGAAGAAAATGAAGAAGATGATGATGAAGAAAAGGAAGAAGAAGAAAAAGAAGTGGAAGAAGAAGTTGGAGAATAAGAAGAAGAAGAAGAAGATGATGATGATGAAGAAGAGAAAGAAGAAGAAGAAGATGAAAAAGAAGAAGAAGAAGGAGAAGAAGAAGATGACGAAGAGGAAGAAGAAAATGAAGAAGAAGAATAGCAAGAAGAAGAAGAAGATGAAGAAGAGGAAGAGGAAGAACAAGAAAAAGAAGAAGAAGAAGAAGAAGAAGAAGAGGTAGATGAAGAATAGGAAGAAGAAGAAGAAGAAGAAGAAGAGGAAGAGGAGGAAGAAGAAGAAGAATAAGAAGAAGAAAAAGAATAAGAAGAGGAAGAAGAAGATGAAGAACATAAGGAAATAAAAGAAGAAGAGGAAGAGGAAGAGGAGGAAGAAATAAAGAAGTAGAAGAGGAGGATTAAGCGTAAAGGGCAAAGAGAAAGAAGAAGATGAGGTGGAAGAAGAAGAAGAGGAAGTAGAAAGAGAAGAAGAAGAGGATGAAGAAGAAGAAGAAGAGGAAGAAGAAAAAGAAGAAGAGGAAGGTCAAAATGTGGAAGAAGAAAGAGAAGAAGAGGATAGAAGAAGAGAAAGAAGAAGAAAAAGAAGAAGGAGAAGACAAATTATGGATTAGGGAGGGTGGGGTTAGGGATTAGGATTAGGTGTAAGGGATTGGAGATTAAGGATTAAGGAGGTAGGGATTAGGGATTAAAAAATTAAGTGTTACGGATTAGTGATTATGTATTAAAGATTAGGGATTTGGAATTTGGGATTATTGATTAAAGATTAGTGTATACGATTATGGCTTAGGGATTTAAAATTAAGGGATTAGGGATTAACGATTAGTGATTATGGATTAGGGATTAAGTGATTATGAATTAAGGATTAGGGATAAAATATTAGGGATTAGGTTTTGGGATTATGATTTGTAATTCAGAATAAGGGATTAAATATTAGAAATTATGGATAAGAGATTAAAGAATTAGGTCGTAAAGATTAAAGATTAAGGATTAGGGTTATTGAGTAAGGATTAAGGGTTAAAGAAGAAGAAGAAGAAGATGAAGTAGAAGAAGTTGAAGAACAAGAAAAAGAAGTAGTAAATGTAGAAGTAGAAGAAGAAGAAGAAGAAGAAGTAGAAAAAGAAGGCAGATAAGAGTATGAGGAAGAAGAAAAGGAAGACGAAGAAGAAGAAGTAGAAGAAGAAAAAGAAGAAGAAAAAGAAGAAGAAGAAGAAGAAGAAGAATGTGATGTTGAAGAAGAAGAAGAACAACAAGAAGACAAAGAAGATGAAGAAGAAGGAGAAGAAGAAGAAGAAGAAGGAGAAGATTATGAAGAAGAAGAAGAAGAAGAAGAATGTGATGTTGAAGAAGAAGAAGAAGAAGAAGAAGATGATGAAGAAGAAAAAGGAGAAGATGAAGAAGAAGAAGAAGGAGAAGATGACCAAGAAGAAGAAGAAGAGGAAGAAGAAGAAGATGAAGAAGAGGAAGGAGAAGAAGAAGAGGAGGAGGAGGAGGAGGTGGAAGAAGAAGAAGAAGAAGAAGTAGAAGTAATAGAGGAAGAGGAAGAAGAAGAAGGAGAAGAAGAGGAGGAAGAAGAAGAGGTAGAAGAGGAGGAAGAAGATGAAGAAAAAGATGTAAAGAAGAAGAAGAAGAAGATGAAGAAGAAGATGGAGAAGAAGGAGAAGGAGAATAAGAAGAGGAAGAAGTAGAAGAAGTAGAAGAAGAGGAAGAAGAACAAGAAGATGAACACGAAGAGGAAGAAGAAGGCAAAGAAGAAAAGGAAGGAGAATTAGAAGAAGAAGAAGAAGAAGAAGAAGAAGAAGAAGAAAACGAAGATAAAGAAGTATAAGAGGAAGATGAAGAAGAAGATGAAGTAGAATAAGAAGAGGAAGAAGAAGAGGAAGGAGGACAAGAAGAAGAAGTAGTAGAAGGAGCAGAAGAACAAATAGAAGAATTAGTAGAGGAAGAAGTAGAATAAGAAGTAGAAGTAGTCATAGAAACAGAAGAAGAAGAAGAAGAAGAAGGAGAAGAATTTGAAGAAGAAGAAATAGAAGAAAAATAATTAGAAGAAGAAGAAGACGAGAAGAAGAAGAAAAAGAAGAAGTAGAAGTAGTAGACGAAGAAGAAGAAACAGATGAAGGATAAGAAGAAGAAGTCGAAGAAAAAGAAGAAGAAGAAGAAGGAAATCAAGAAGAAGAAGAAGAAGAAGTCGAAAAAGGAGGAGACGAAGAGGAAGAATAATAAGAAGAAGAAAGGGAAGAAGAAGGGGAAAAAATTAGAAGAAGAGGACAAGGGGGAAAGAAGAAGAATAGGAGGAAGTAAAAGAGGAGAAGAAGAAGTAGTAGGAGTAGAAGAAGAAGAA
>JAIUJO010000194.1:50000-52500 GCA_023846275.1 Vanilla planifolia | reverse complement strand
AGAAGAACAAGATGGAGAAGAAGAAGAAGTAGAAGTAGAAGAAGGTGTAGAAGAAGAAGATGAAGTAGAAGAAGTAAAAGAAGTAGAAGAAGAATTAGAAGTAATAACAGAAGTAGAAGAAGAATAAGAATAAGTATAAGAAGAAGAAGAAAATGGAGAAGAAGAAGAAAAGGAAGAGGAAGAAGAAGAACAAGAAGGAAAACAAATGGAAGAAGAAGAAGAAGATGTAGTAGAAGAGGAAGAAAAAGAAGATTTTGAAGAAGTAGAAGATGATGAAAAAGAAGAAGAAGAAGAAGATTATGAGGAAGAATTGGTAAAAGAAGAAGTAGAAGTAAAAGAAGAAGAAGAAAAAGATGAAGTAGAAGAAGAAGAAAAAGAAAAAGAAGAGAAAGAAGAAGGAGAAGAAGAAGTAGAAGAAGAGGTGAAGAGAAAGTACAAAAAGGACAAGAAGTATCACATGGAGGGGAAGATGAAGAAGAAGAAAAATAAGAAAAAGAAGACGAGGAAAAAAATGAAAAAGAAGAAGATGGATAAAAAGAAGAAGAGGAAGAAGAAGAGACAAAAGAAGAAGAAGGAGAAGAGGAGGAAGAAGAAGAAGGAGAAGAAGTAGACGAAGAAAAAATGAAGTAGAATAAGGTGTAGAAAAAGAAGAAGAAGAAAGAAGAAGAAGAAGAAGAAGAAGAAGTTGAACATATAAGAGAAGAAGAAGAAGAAGTAGAAGAGGAAGAAAAATTGAAGAAGAAGGAGAAGGTGAAAAAGAAGAAAAAGAAGAAAAAGAAATGAAGAAGACGAAGAAGATGGCGATGAAGGAGAAGAAAAAAAGAAAAGGAAGAAGGAGAAAAAGAAGTTGTAGTAGTTATAGTAGTAGTAGTTGTTGTACTAGTAGTAGTAGTAGTGGTGGTAGTAATAGTTGAAGAAGAAAAAGAAGAAGAAGAAGAAGAAGTAGTAGTAGAACAAGAAGAACAAAAAGATAATGAAGATGAAGAAGAAGAAGATGAAGAAGGATAAGAAAAAGAAGAAGAAGAAGAAGAAGAAAAAATAGTAGTAGAAGAAGAAGAAGTAGAAGAAAAAAAAAAGAAGAAGATGAAAAAGAAGAGGAAGAAGAAGATGGAGAATAAGAAGAAAAAGCAGAAGAAGAAGAAGAAGAAGAAGAAGAAGAAGAAAAAGAACAAGAAGAAAAAGATGTAGAAGAAGAAGAAGAAGAAGAAAAAGAAGAAGAAGATGAAGAATAGAAAGAATAAGAAGCAGAAGAAGAAGAAGAAGAAGAAGAAGAAGATGATGATGATGATGAAGAAGAGGAAGCAGAAAAGGAAGAAAAAGACTAAGGAGAAGAAGAAGAAGAATTAGAAGAGGAAGAGGATGAAGAAGAGGTAGAAGATGAAGAAGAAGAAGGAGGAGAAGAAGAAGAAGAAGAAGAAGAAGAAGAAGTGGATGATGAAGAAGAAGAAGAAGAAAAAAATGAGGAAGATGAAGAATAAGAAGAAGAATAAGAAGAAGAAGAAGAAGAAGAAGAAGAAGAAGAGGAAGAGGTGGAAGAAGAAGAAGAATAAGAAGAAGAAAAAGAATAAGAAGAGGAAGAAGAAGAACAAGAAGAAGAAGAGGAAATAAAAGAAGAAGAAGAAGAAGAAGAGGAAGAAGAAGAAGAAGAAGAAGAGGGGTATGAGAGGAAGAGCGCAAAGAAAAAGAAGAAGATGAGGTGGAAGAAGAAGAATAAGAAGTAGAAGGAGAAGAAGAAGAGGATGAAGAAGAAGAAGAAGAGGAAGAAGTAAAAGAAGAAGAGCAAAATCAAATTTAGGAAGAAGAGAGAGAAGAAGATGAAAGAAGAAGAGGAAGAAGAAGAAGAAGAAGAAGAAGAAGGAGAAGACAAATTATGGATCAGGGAGGGTGGGCTTAGGGATTAGGATTTGGTGTTAAGGATTGCAGATTAAGTATTAAGGAGGTAGGGATTAGGGATTAATGATTAATGATTATTGATTAGGGATTAAGTGATTAAGAACTAAGGATTAGGGATTAGGGATTTGTAATTCAGAATAAGGGATTAAAAATTAGAAATTATGGATAAGAGATTAAAGGATTAGGTCGTAATGATTAGAGATTAAGGATTAAGGAATAGGGATTAGGGATTAAGGGTTAATGATTAAGGGATAAAGAAGAAGAAGAAGTAGATGAAATAGAAGAAGTTGAAGAACAAGAAGAGGAAGTGGTAAAAGAAGAAGTAGAAAAGAAAAAGAAGAAGGAGAAGAAGTAGAAGAGGAAGACAGATAAGAGGACGAGGAAGTCCAGAAGGAAGATGAAGAAGAAGAAGATGTGGAAGAAGAAGAAGAAGAAGAAGAAGAAAAAGAAGAAGAGAAGAAGAAGAACCAAAAGAAGAAAAAGGAGAAGAAGAAGAAGAAGAAGAAAAAGAAGAAGAAGAAGAAGAAGAAGATGATGAAGAAAAAGAATGTGATGTTGAAGAAGACGAATATAAATTAGATGAAGCAGAAGGAGAAGAAGAAGAGAA
>JAIUJO010000194.1:30000-37500 GCA_023846275.1 Vanilla planifolia | reverse complement strand
AAAATAAAGAGGAAAAAGGGGACAAAAAAGAAGAAGAGGAGGAATAATAATAATAATAATAAGAGGTAGAAGAATAAGGGGGAGAAGAAGAAGAAGAAGAAAAGGAAGACGACGAGAAGAGCATAACGAAGAAGAAGAAAATAAGGTGGAAGGAAAAGAAGAAGAAGAAGTGGAAGTAGAAGAAGAAGAAGAAGAAGAGGAAGAAGCAGAAGAAGAAGAGGAAGGATAGGAGTAAGAAGACAAGGAAGGGAAAGAAGAAGAGGAAAAGAAGAAGTGGAGAAAGAAGAAGAAGAAGGGGAAGTAGAAGAAGAAGAAGAAGAAGAGGGATAAGAAAAAGAAGAAGAATATTAATTATCAAGGATTAAAGGTTAGAGATTAGGGATTTAGGATTAAAGACTAAGTATTATAGAATAAGATTAGGATTAAGGATTAGGTACATGAGATCAGAGATTAGTTGTTTCGAATTTAGGATTAGAGGTTAGGGATTATGGATTAGAGATTAAGAGATTAGGATTATGATTAGGATTAGGGTCTAAGTGTTAGGGTTTAGGGATAAGGGATTAGTGATTAGTGATTATGGATTAGGGTTTAGAGAATAGAGATATTGACTATAGATTAGGGGATTAGGAATTAGAGTTTAGGGATTAAAGATTAGGGATTCAAAGCTAGGGTTTAAAGATTAGGGATTAGAGATTAGAGATTAAGGATTAGGGATTATGCATCAGGGAGAAGGGAAAAGAAAGAAGGAAGGAGAAATAAGAAGAGGAAGGAAGAAAGAAGAACGAAGAGTGAAGAACGAAGAAGAAGAAAAGGAGAAAGAAGAATAGGAAAAAGTAGAAAAAGAAGTGGATGAATAAGTGAAAAATCAAAGTAGAAAGAAGATGGAAGAAGGAGAAGGGAACAAGAAAGAAGGAAGAAGATAGAAGAAAGTAGAAAGAAGAAAGAAGAAAGAGGAAATGAGGAAGAAGATGAAGAAGAAGAAGATGAAGGAGAAGGAAAAAGATGAGGACAAGGAGAAGAAGGAGGAGAGGTGAACAAGGAGGAGAAGGAGATGGAGAATGGGAAGGTGAAGGAGATGGAGTAAGAGATGGAGAAGGAGAAGGAGAAGGATTTGGTGTTAGAGAAGAAGAATGAGAGTGAGAAGAAGAAAGAGAAAGAAAAGAAGAAGAAGAAGAAGAAAGAGTAGGAAAGGAAGAAGAAAAAGAAGAAGAAGAACAAAAAATAGAAGAAGAAGAAGAACAATAAAAAGAACAAGAGGAATAAGGAGAGGAAGAAGAAGAACAAGAAAATAAGAAGAAAGAGAAAAAAGAAGAAAAGGAAGAAGAAGAAGAGGAAGAAGATGAAAAGGAAGAAGATGAAGACAAAGAAGAATAAGAAGAAAAAGTAGTAGAAGAAGAAGACGAAGAGGAAGAAGAAGAGGAAGTACAAGAAGAGGAAGAGGAAAAACAGGAAGAAGAAGAAGGAGAAAATAATTAGAAAGAAGAACAAGACGAAGAAGAAGAAGATGAAGAAGTGGAAGAAGAAGAGGATGAAGAGATGGATTATGAATTACAGCTAAGGATTAGGGATTAAAGACTAAAGAGGGAGGGATTAAAGATTAAGGATATAGATTATAGATTAAGGAGGGAGGGATTAAAAATTAAAGTGGTATTAGGGATTGTTTATTAGGGATTAAGGAAAGGGGGATTATGTATTCGGAATTGAGGATTATAGATTAGGGATTATGGATTGGCAATAAGAGATTGGAGTTTAGGGATTAAAGATTATCAATTAAGAAGTAAGTATTATGGATTGGTAATAAGGATTAGAGATTAAGGATCAAAGATTAGGGACTAAGGAGTAGAGATGAAAGGATTAATTGTTAGGGATTAGGGATTATGGATTAAGGGATCAATTATTAAAGATTATGGATTTAGGATTAGAGATTATAAATTATGAAATAAGGATTAAGTATTAGAGATTAGTGATTAGGGATTTATGATTCAGGATTTGGTATTGAAGATTAGGGATTAGAGATTAAGGGATTAGGATTAGGATTAGGGATTAGAGATTAGGGATTAAGCATTAAAAATTAGTTATTATGGATTAGGGATTATGGATTAGAGATTAGAGATTAAGCATTATAGATTATAGATTATATATTCGTGATTTTGGATTAAGAATTAGGTATTAAAGATTAGAGTTTAGTGATTAGCGAATAGAGATTAAGGATTAAGGTTTAGGGATTAAGGATTAAGGAATAAGGATTAAGCAGTAGGGATTATGGAATAAAGAGAAGAAAGAAGGAGTAGGAAGAAGAAGAAGGAAGAAAGGAGTAAGGAAGAAAGAAATCCGAGGAAAGAAGGAAGAAGAAAAAGCAAAGGAAGAAGTGGAGGAAAAAGAAAAAGAAATGAAGACGAAGAAGAAAAGGAAGAATAAAGAAGAAAGAAGATGGAAGAAAGAGGAAGGGAGAAAAAAGAAGGTAAGTGGAAGGAAGAAGGAAGAAGAATGAAAAAAGAATAATAAAGAAAGAAGAATGAAGAAGAAGAAGAAGGAGAAGGTGGAGAATGAGATGGAGAAGAAGGAGAAGGAGAAAGGCAAGGGAAGAAGAAGAAGAAGAAGAATAAGTAGAATAAGAAGGAAAAGAAAAAGAAGTAGAAGAAAAAGTAGAAAAAGAAGAAGAGGAAGAAGAGGAACATGAAGAAAAAGAAGAAGAAGAAGAAGATGATGATGAGTAAGAAGAAGAAGAAGAAGTGGAAGGAGAAGAAGAACAAGAAGAAGTCGAAGATGAGGAAGAGGAGGAAGAAGAACAAGAAGAAGAAGGTGAGGAAGAAGAAGAAGAACAAGAAGAAGAATTTGAAGAACAAGAAGAACAGATGTATTAGGGATTTAGGGTTAGAGATTATTGATTATGGAGGGAAGGATTAGGGATTAAGAATTAGAAATTAAGGATTATGGATTATTAATTAAGGAATAGGGTTTAGAGATTAAGGATTAGGGATTAAAGAGTAAAAAGAAATGATTAAGGAAGAACTAATAGAGATTAGTGGTAATAGATTAGGAATTAGGTAGTAGGGATGAGGGGAATTGTGATTAAGGATTAAGGATTAACTCATTAATTAATGAGGATTATAGACTAAGGATTTAAGAATTGGGATTACAAATTATGGAATATAGATTAGAGATTAAGGATTAGAGATTAGTGATTAGGTATTTGGAATTTAGGATTAAGGATTAGAGATTAAGCCATTATAATTAAGATTAAAAATTAGGAACAGGGATTAAGGATTAGATATTAGGGATTAAAGGTTAAAGATTTGGGACTATGGATTATAGATTAAGGATTATGGATAGGGATTAAGGATTAAGGATTATAGATTAAGGATTAGGGAATAGAAAAGGATGGATTAGGGATTACAAATTTAGGGATAAGGGATTAGTGATAGAGGGTTTAAGGAGTAGGGATTAGGGAACAGGGTTTTAAGGATTATGAAGAAGAATGAGAAGAAAAAGAAGAAGAAGAAGAGTAAGGAGAAGAAGAAGATGAAGAAGAAGAAGAAGATAAAGAAGAAGAAGAAGAAGAAGAGGAAAAGGAAGAAAAAGAACTAGAAAAAGAAGAAGACGACGAAGAAGAAGAAGAAATTGAAGAGGAAGACGATGAGTAAGAAGAAGAAGAAAATGAAGAAGAAGAAGAAGAAGAAGAAGAAGAAGGAGAAGAGGAAGAAGAAGAAGAAGTAGTAGTAGAAGAAGAAGAAGAAGAAAAAAAAGATGAAGAAGAAGGAGATGATGAAGAAGAGGAAGAAGAGGAAGAAGAAGAAGAAGAAGGTGAAGGAGAAGAATAAGAAGAAGAAGAACAATAAGAAGAGAGGAAAAAGAAGAAGACAAAAAGGAAAACAATGAAGATGACGAAGAAGAAGAAGAGGAAGATGAAAAAGAAAAAGAAAAAGAACAAGAAGAAGAGAGGAAGAAGAAGAAGAAGAAGAATAAGGAGATGAAGAAGAAGAAGAAGAAGAAGAAGAAGAAGAAGTAGTAGAAGAAGAAGAAGAAGAAAAAGAGGAAGAAGAAGAAATGGAAGAGGAAGAAGAAGTAGAGGAAGATGGAGGAGGAGGAGAAGAAGAAGAAGAAGAAAAAGAAGTACAAGAAGAAGTAGAGGAAGAAGTAGAGGAAGAAGAAGAGGAAGAGAAAGAAGAAGAAGAAGATGGTGATCTAGAAGAAGAAGAAGAAGAGGGAGAAGTAGATTATCTAGAAGAAGAAGAAGAAGAAGAAGAAGAAGAAGAAAAATTAAAAGAAGAAGTAGAAGAAGATGAAGAAAAGATGTAGAAGAAGAAGAGAAAGAAGAAGAAGATGAAAGAGAAGAACAAGAAGAAGATGATGACGAAGAAGTGGAAGAAGAAGAAGAAGATGATGAGGAAGAAGAAAAGGAAGAAGAAGAGGAAGAAGAAGAGGAAGAGGAAGAAGAAGAAATAAAACAAGAAGAAAAGAAAGAAGAGATAGATTAGGGATTAGCGATTCGATACTAGAGATTAGGGATTAAGGATTAGGTATTTGGGAATATGATTTAAAGATAAGGGATTGAGGGATTCTGGATTTGAGATTTAGGAGTTCGTAATTAGGGTTGAGGGATTAGGGATTAGGGTGTAAGGCTTAGGGAATAAGTAATAAGGATTAAGGATTGGGGATTAGGGATTAAGGATTAAGGATTTAGGATTAGGGAATATAGATGAAGGGATTAATGATTAGGGATTAGAGATTAAGGATTAAGAAATAAGAGAGCAATTGTTAAGGATTAGGTATTAGAGTAGTGATTTAGGATTAGGGATTAGGTTTTGAGGAATATGGATTTGAAAATAAGGATTAGAGATTAGAGATTAGGGATATACCATTAGAAATTAGTGATTAGGTATTAGTACTAAAGGCATTAAGATTAGTAATAAAGATTAGGGATTAGGGATTAAGAGTTTGGGATTTGTGATATGGGACTAGAGATTAGGGATTACAGGGTAGGGATTAGAAATTATTTATTATAGATTAGGGATGGGTTAGCGATTAGGTATTAAGGATTAGGGATTAGGGATTAGAGAGATGGAAGAAGGAAGAAGGAAGAAAGAAGAAAGAAGAATAAAGAAGAAGAAGAGGAGGAAGAAGAGAAGGAAAAGAAGAAGAAGAAGAAGAAGAAGAAAAGGAAGATGAAGATGGAGAATAAAAAATGAAGAATAAAGAAGGACAGAAGAAGAAGGAAGAGGGAAGAAGAAGAAAGAAGAATGAAGAAAGAAGTAGAAGATGAAGAAGGCGAAGAAGAAGGACAAGAAGAAGGAGAAGAAGCACGTGGAGAAGAAGGAGAATTAGAAGGAGAAGAAGAAGGAGATGGAAGAGGAGAAGCAGAAGGAAAAGAAGATGGAGATGGAGGAATAGAAGGAGAAGAAGAGAGAGAAGCAGAAGAACAAGGAGAAAAAGAAAGATAAAAAGACGAAGGCGAAGGAGGAGGAGGAGGAGAAGAAGAAAAAGAGGAAAAAGAAGAAAAAATAGAAGAAGAAGAAGAAGAAGAAGACGAAGAAGAAGAAGAAAAATAAGAAGAGGAATAAAAAGAATAAAAAAAGAAGAAGAAAGAGAAGAAGAAGAAGATGAAGAAGAGGAAGAAGAAGATGAGGATAAAAAAAGATGAAGAAGAAGAAGATGAAGTGAAAGACAAAGAACAAGAAGAAAAACATGAAGAGGAGGAAGAAGAAGAAGAAGAAGAAGAGGGAGAAGAGGAAGAAGAAGTGGAAGATGAGGAAGGAGAAGACTTAGAAGAAACGAGGAATAAGAATAGAAGAAGAAGAAGAAGTGGAAGAAGAAGAATAATAAGAATAAGAGGAAGAAGAGGTGGATTAGGGACTAGGGATTAGGGATTAAGGAGGGAGGGATTAGGGAATAAGAAGGGAGGGATTTGGTATTTGATATTAGGTCTTAGGGATTAGGGATTTAAGAGGGAGGGATGTTGTATTAGGTATAAAGGATTAGGAATTAGTGATTAGAGATTACAGATTATGGTTTAATAGTTTGGGATTAGGGTTTTAAGATTAAGGTCTAAGGATTTAATAAGTAAGTAATAAGAATTAGGAATTAAGGATTAGGAATTAAGGAATAAGGATGAAGGGATTAATGAGTAAGGATTAAAGATTAGGGTCTAAGGATTAAGAGATTAATTATTAATTATTAGGGATTTAGGATTACGGATTCAAAATTATGGAAAAGGGATTACAAATTAGAGATTAATGAGTAGAAATTCTAGATTATGGATTAGGTATTAGAAATTAGGCATCAAGGATAGAGATTAAGATATTAAGAGATTAAGATTAAGATTAGAGATTAAGGATTAAGGAAATTGTTATTAATGATTATAGATTACAAAATCAGGATTAGAGATTTGGGATTAGGGATTATGGATTACGGATTAGGGATTAAAGATTAGGAAAAAGAAAGAAGTAAACGAGGAGAGAGAAGTGGAAAAAGAAGAAGAAGATAAAAAAGAAGAAAGAGTAGAGGAGGAAGAAGAGGAGGAATAAAGAAGAAAGAAGAAAGTAGCAAGAACAAAGAAGAAAGAAGAAATAATAAGGAAAAAAGAAGAAGGAAGAAGAAGAAAGAGGAAATAAGAAAGAAGAAAGAAGTAAAAGAAGATGAAGAAGGAGGAGAAGAAAAAGGACAAGGGGAAGGTGGAGAAGGAGAAGGAGAATGAGATGGAGATGGAGATGGTGAAGGAGAAGGAGAAGGAGAAGGAGATGGAGAAGGTGAAAGACAAGGAAAAGGAGAAGGTTAAAGAGAAGGAGAAGAAGAAGAAGAAGAAGAAGAATAAGAACAAGAAGAAGAAGAAGAAAAAGAAAAAGAAGAAGAGGATGAAGGAGAAGACAACGAAGAAGAAGTAGGAGAGGAAGAAGAAGAGGAAGAAGATTTACAAGAAAAGGAGAAAATGGAGAAAAAGAAGTAGGGGACGAAGAAGAGGAGGAAGAAGCATTAGAATTAGAAGATCAACAAGAAGAGAAAGAAGAAGAAGAGGAAGAAGAAGAATAAAAGGAAGAAGATGAAGAGAAAGAAGAAGAGAACGAAGGAGAAGAAAATAAAGAAAAAGAAGAAGAAGAAGATGAAGAAGAAGATGAAGAAGAAGAAGAGGAAGAAGAAGAAGAAGATGAAGAAGAGGAAGAAAGGTAGGATGAGGAAGATGAGGAAGAAGAAGAATAAGAAGATGAGTAAGAAAAAGAATAAGTCGAGGAAGAAGAAGAAGAAGAAGATGAAGAAGAGAAAGAAAATATGGATTAAAGATTAAGGATTATATGTTAGAGATTATGGCTTAAGGATTAAGGAGGAAGGGATACTGGATTAGGTGTTAAGGATTATGGATTACGGATTACAGATTAAGAATTAAAAATTAGGGATTAAGGATTATCTATTAGAGTTTAGGAATTAGGGTTTAAGTATTAAGGATTAGGGATTTGGGAGTGGGGATTAAGGAATAAGTAATGAGGATTAGAAATTAAATTTATGGGT
>JAIUJO010000194.1:0-25000 GCA_023846275.1 Vanilla planifolia | reverse complement strand
GGATGAGAAGAAGAAGAAATACAAGATGAAGAAGAAGAAGAGGAAGAATGAGAAGAAGAAGAAGAAGAAGAAGAAAACAAAAATAAGGAGGAAGAAGAAGTGGAAGAAGAAGAAGAGGAAGAAGATTAAGAAGTAAAACAATTGGAGGAAGAGATGGATTAGGATTTAGGGTGTTAAGGATTAAGGATTAGGGATTAACAAACGAAGGATTAGGGATTAGATATCAGAGAATAAGAGTTAAAAATTAGGGGATAGAGATTAGAGATTTTGGAGTTAAAAATTATGGATAAAGGTTTAAAGATTAGGGATTAGGGCAAAATGATTAGGGAATAAGTAAGAGAGATTAGTAATTATTGATTAGGGATTAAGGATTAACGATTATGATTAAAGGTTATAGATGAAGAGATTAATGATTATTGAATAGAGATTAGGTCTTAAAAATTAAGCGATTAATTATTAATGATTAGGGATAAAAGATTAGTTATTTAAGATTAGGTATTAATGTTTAAGATATAAGGATTAATGATTAAGGATTAGGAATTAGAGATTAGGGATGCCAAATTTAGGATTTGAGATTAGAGAGTAGGGATGAGAGATAATGGTGCTAGGATTAGCATTAGAGATTAGTGATCAATGTTTGATGACATAGGATTAGTGATTAAGGATTAGGGATTAATCATTAGAGATCAGGGATTAGAGATTATAGATAAGAGATTAGAGATTAAGGATTGGATATTAAGGATAGATTTGTGATTAGGGATTAAGGAAGAGAAGGAGAGGGAGATTGAGGAGAAAGAGAAAAAGAAGGAGATAGAGAAGTAGAAGAAGAAGGAGAGGGAGAAGGAGAAGTAAAAGCAGAAGGTGAAAGATAGGAAGAATGAGTAGGATAAGAAGAAGGAGAAGGAGAAGAAGAAGAAGAAGAAGAAGTAGAAGAGGAAGAAGAATTACAAGAAAAGAAGAAAATAAAGAAAAAGAAGAAGAAGAGGTGGTGGATGAAGTAGTACAAGAAGAAGACAATGAAGAAGGAGAAAGAGAAGATAAAGAAGAAGAAGAAGAAGAAGAAGAGGATGATGAAGAATAGGAAAAAGAAGTGAAAGAAAGAAGGGGAAGAAGAAGATGAGATGAAGAAGCAACAAAAGAAGAAGAAGAGTAAGATGTGGAAGATGTAGAAGAAGAACAAGAAGACGAGAAAAAAGAAGAAGAAGAAGACAAATAAGTAGAGGAAGAAGAAGAAGAAGTAGAAGAAGAGATGGATTAGGGATTAAGGATTAAGAAAGGATTGATATTAGATTTGGAATTAGGGATTAAGGATTAAGGATTATAGATTAGAGATTAAAGATTAGGGATTAGAATTTAGGGATTAAGGAATAAGTTATAGGGATTAGAAATTGTGATTAAAGAATAAGGATGAAGGGATTAATAATTAGAGATTAAGGATTAAGGATATAAGGATTAATTATAAAGGATTTGGGATTGGGGATTTACGATTTAGGATTACATATTTGATAATAGAGATTAGAGAGTAAGGATTAGAGATTATTGATTAGGGATTCATGATTCAAGATTATAGATTAGAGATTAAAGACTAGATATTAAAGATAAAGTAAATAAGATAAAGGCTTAAGGACAAGGATTAGGGATTAAGAATTAAGGATTAGGGATTAGGGATTAAGGATTAAGGGTAAAGGATTACATATTAGGGATTAGGGATTATGGCTTATAGGTTAGGGATTAAGGATTACGGATTAGAGATTAAGGATTTGAGAATATGAATTATAGATTAGGGATTAGGGTTAAAGATTAGGTATTAGATATTAGGGTTTAAGGATTTGAGATTAGAGATTAGAAATTACAAATTAGGGATTAAATAGTAGGGATTAAGGATTAGGGATTATGGATTAAGGATTGATTAGGGATTAGGGGTAAGGGAATGGGGATTAGGGATTAGGGACTAAGGATTAAGGAATCGAGATTAGAGATTAGTGATAAAAGATGGATGGATTAAGGATTACAAATACAAGGATAAGAGATTAGAGAGGAAAGGATTAAGGAGCAGGGATTAGGGAATATGGATTAAGGATTATGAAGAAGAAGAAGATCTAAAGGAAGAAGAAGAAGAAGACGAAGAAGAAAAACATGGAGAAGAAGAAGAAGCAGAAGGCGAAGAAGAAGAAGAAGAAGATGAAAAGGAAGAAAAAGTGTAAGAAGAAGAAGAAGGACAAAAAGAAGAGGATCTTGTCGAAGTAGAGGAAGAAGAAGTGGAAGAAGAAGAGGAAGAAGAAAATGATGAAGAAGAAGAAGAAAAGAAGTAGAAGAAGAAGAAGAAGAAGAAGAAAAAGAACAAGAAGAAGAGGAGAAAGAAGTAGAAGAAGGAGAAGAAGAAGATGATGAGGAAGAAGAAGAAAAAGAACGAAAAAGAGAAAAGAAAGAAGAAGAAGAAGAAAAAGAAGGGGACAACGTCAAGAAGAAGAAGAAGAAGAAGAAGAGGAAAAGGAAAAAGAAGAAGAAGATGAAGATCAAGAAGAAAAAGAACAAGAATAAGAAGAATAGAGGAAAAAAGATGAAGAAGAAGAAGAACAAGAAGTAGTAGAAGAAGAATAATAAGAAGAAGAAATACAAGAAGAACAAGAAGAATAAGAAGAAGAAGAAGAAGAGGGAGAAGAAGAAATAGATGAAGAAGAGGATGATGAAGTAGAGGAAGAAGAAGTGGACGAAGCAGAGGAAGAAGAAAACCAGGAAGATGAAGAAGAAGAAAAAGAAGAAGAAGAGAAAGAAAGCGAAGAAGAGGAAGAATTAGAAGAAGAAGAAGAAGAAGAAAAAGAAGATGGGGAAGAAGAAGAAGAAGTAGAAGGAGATGGAGAAAAGAAAGACGAAGACGAAGAAGGTGAAAACATTGAAGAAGAAGAAGAGGAAGAGGAAAATGAAATGGAAAAAGAAGAAGAAGAATAGGAAGATGAAGAAGAAAAAGAAGAAGAATAGAGAAAAAAATATGACGAAGAAGAAGAACAAGAAGTAGTAGAAGAAGAAGAAATAGAAGATGAACAAGAAGAATAAGAAGAAAAAGGAGAAAAAGAAGAAGTAAAAAAAGAAATAAAAGGTGAAGAAGAAGAAGATGAATAAGAAAAAGAAGAAAAAGAAGAAGAAGAAGAAGGAGAAGAAGAGGAAGGAGAAGGAGGAGGAGAAGGAGGAGGAGAAGGAGAAGAAAGAGTAAGAGAAGGAGATGAGAAGGAAATGTACAAAGAGAAGGAGATGGAGAGGGAGTAGGAGAAGGTGACGAAGAAGTAGAAGGAGAAGAAGGATAAAGAAAAAGAGAAGGAGAAGCAGCAAAAGAAGAAGAAGGAGATGAAGAAGAAGAAGAAGAAGAAGAAGAAGAAGAACAGGAAGAAGAAGAAGAAGAATAAATAGAAGAAGAAGAAGAGGAAGAAGAAGAGGAATAAGAAGAATAAGAGCAAAAGAAGGAGAAGAAGAAGAAGTGAATGAAGAAGAAGAAGAAAAAGAAGAAAAAGAAGAAAAAGAAGAGGAAGATGTGAAAGAAGAAGAAGAAGAGGAAGAAGAAAATAAATAATTAGAAGAAGAAAATAAAGAAGTAGAAGAAGAAGAGAAAGAAGAACAAGAAGAGGAAGAAGAAGAGGAGGAAGAAGAAGCAGAAGAGGAAGAAGAGATGGATTAGTGATTAAGGATTAAGGGTTATGGATTAGGGATTAAGGAGGGATTGATTTGGGATTAGGGAATAAAGATTACAGACTAAGGAGGGAGGGATTGGGGATTAGAGGTTAAATATTAGGGATTATAGATTAAGGATTTGGATTTGGGAGAGAGGGATTTGGTATTAGGCTTTAAGGATTAAGGATTAGGGATACGAGATTAGGGATTAGTAAGTTATGATTATGGTTTATGGATTAAGGATAACAGATTAGAGTGTAAGAATTAAGGAGTAGATAATAAGAATTACGGATTAATGATTAAGGATTAGTGATTAAGGATGAAGGGAATAATAATTAAGGATAACAGATTAGTTTTAAAGATGAAGGGATTAATTATTAAGGATAAGGGATGTAGGATTAGAGTTTATGGATTAGAGAATAGGGATTGTTGATTAGAGATTAGTGATTAGGAATTTGGGATTAAAGGAAAAGTATTAGAGATTAGAGATTAAGGCATAGAGATGAGAAAATAATATAAGGATAAGGGTTTAGATATTAGGGATTAGGGATTAGTGATTAAGAGAGTTGGAGATTAAAGACTAAGGATTAGAGATTAGGGATTAAAGATTAAGGATTAGGGATTAAGGTTTATGGATCATTGATTAGGGATTAGAGATTAAGAAACAAGGAGAAGAAGAAGAAGACGAGGAAGAAAAAGTGGAAAAAGAAGAAGATGAAGAAGTGGAAGAATAAAAAAGAAAGACAAAAGAAGAAAGAAGAAAGATCAAGAAAGAAAGGATAAGCAAGAAGGAAGAACAAAGATAAAAGAAGAAAGAAGAAAGAAGAAATAAGAAAGGAGAAAGAAGTCGAAAAAAAAGGAGAAGAAGAAAAAGAAGAAGAAAGAGGAGGAGGACAAAGAGAAGGAGGAGGAAAGAGGGAAGGAGACATAGAATGACAAATAGAAGGAAAAAGAGAAGGAGAGTGAGAATGAGGAGGAGAATGATAAAGAGGAGGGGATGAAGAAGTTGAAAGATAATGAGAAGAAGGAGAAGAAGAACGAGAATGAGAAAAGAAGGAGAAGAAGAAGAAGAAAAAGAAGAAAAGATGACAAAAAAAAGAAGAAGAGGAAGAAGAAGAAGAAGAAGAACAAGAAGTAGTAGTATTAGTAGTAGAAGAAGAAGAAGAAAAAAAGGAGAAGCAGAAAAGAAAGAAGAAGATGAAGAAGAAGAAGAAGAGGAAGATGAAGAGGAAAGAAGAAGAAGAAGAAGAAGAAGAGGAAGTTGAAGAAGAAAAAGAAGAAGAATAAGAAGAATATAGGAAAAAAAGATGAAGAAGAAGAAGAACAAGAAGTAAAAGAAGAAGAAGAAGAAGAAGAAATACAAGGATAATAAGAAGAATAAGAAGAAGAAGAAGAAGAAGAAGAGGATGATGAAGAAGTAGAGGAAGAAGAAGTGGAAGAAGAGGATGAAGAAAATGAGGAAGAGGAAGAAGGAGAAGAAGAAAAGGAAAGCAAAGAAGTGGAAGAAGTAGAAGAAGAAGATGGGGAAGAAGAAGAAGAAGATGGAGAAGGAGAAAAGGAAGAAGAAGATGATGATGAAACGTTGAAGAAGAAGAAGAAGAGGAAGAGGAAAATGAAGAGAAAAAAGTAGAAGAAGACGAGGAAGATGAAGAAGAAAAAGAAGAAGAATAAGAAGAATAGAGGAAAAAAGATGAATAAGAAGAAGAACAAGTAGTAGTAGAAAAAGAAGAAATAGAAGATGAACAAGAAGAATAAGAAGAAGAAGGAGAAGGAGAAGATGTAGAAAAATAATAAGAGAGGAAGAAGAACGTGAAGAAGGAGAAGAAGAGGAAGAAGAAGAAGAAGAAGAAGAAGAAGATGAGGAAGGAGAAGGAGGAGGAGGAGAAGGAGGAGGAGAAGGAGAAGGAGAAGGAGTAAGAGAAGATGGAGAAGGAAATGTAGAAGGAGAAGCAGAAGGAGAAAGGAAAAGAGAAGAAGTAGAAGAAAAAGGAGGAGATGAAGAAGAAGAAGATCAAGAAGAAGAAGAAAAAGATGAAGAAGAAGAATAAAAAGAAGAATAAATAGAAGAAGAAGAAGAAGAATTAGAAGAAGAGAAAGAAGAGGAATAAGAAGAATAAGAGAAGAAGGTGAAGAAGAAGAAGAAGTTGAAGAGTAAGAAGTGGAAGAAGAAGAAGAAGAAGAGGAAGATGAGAAAGAAGAAGAAGAAGAAGAAGAAAATAAATAATAAGAAGAAGAAAATAAAGAAGTAGAAGAAGACGAAGAAGAGATGGATTAGGGATTAAGGATTAAGGGTTATGCAATGGGATTAAGGAGGGAGTGGTTCGGGATTAGGGAGTAAAGATTACATATTAAGGAGGGAGGGATTGGGGATTAAAGGTTAGGTATTAGGGATTAGGGATTAGAGATTAAAGAGTGAGGGATTAGGTATTAGGCATTAAGTATTAAGGATTAACGATTAAGGATAAGGGATTAGGGATTATGGATTAGTGATTCATGATTATGGTTTTTGGATTAAGGATAATCGATTAGAGTGTAAGAATTAGGGAATAGTTAATAAGAATTAAGGATTAATGATTAAGGATTAGTGATTAAGGATGAAAGGGCTAAAATTTAAGGATAAGGGATTATGGATTAAAGATTAAGAGATTAATTATTAATGATAAGGGATTTGGATTAGGGTTTATGAATTAGAGAATAGGGATTCTTGATTAGAGATTAGTGATTAGGAATTTGGGATTAAGGAAAAAGTATTAGAGATTAGAGATTTAGGCTTAGAGATAAGAGATTAGTATTAGGATAAGGGATAAGATTTTAGGTATTAGGAATTACTGATTAAGAGTTAGGATTAAAGATTAAGGATTAGAGATTAGGGATTAAAGATTAAGGATTAAGGATTAAGGACTATGGATCAATGATTTGGGATTAAGGATTGAGAAGAAAGAAGAAGAAGAAGTTGAGGAAGAAAAGTGGAAAAAGGAGAAGAAGTAGAGGAAGTGGAAGAAGAAGAGGAAGAATAAAGAATAAAAACAAAAGAAGAATGAAGAAAGATGAAGAAAGAAAGGATAAGTAAGAAGGAAGAACAAAGATGAAAGAAGAAAGAAGAAAGAAGAAAGAAGAAAGGAGAAAGAAGTAGAAGAAAAAGAAGAAGAAAGAGTAGGAGGAGGAGAAAGAGGAGGAGGAAAAAGAGAAGGAGACAGAGAAAGAGAAAGAGAAGTAAAAAGAGGATAGTGAGAATGAGAAGGAGAATGATAAGGAGGAGGGGAAGGAGAAGGAGAAGGAGAACAAGAAAAGAAGAAGAAGAAGAAGAAGAAGAAGAAGAAGAAAAAGTTGACAAAGAAAACGAAGAAGAACAAGAAATAAAAGAAGAAGAAGAAGAAAAAGAAGTAGTAGTAGTAGAGGAAGAAGAAGACGAACATGAAGAAGATGAAGAAGAAGTAGAAGAGGAAGAAGAATAGAAAGAAGAATTATAAGAAAAGAGGAATATGGAGCAAAGAAGAAGAAGAAGAATAGGAGGTAGATGAAGTAGAAGAAGAAGAGGAAGATGATGATGAAGAATAAGAGAAAGAAAAAGAAGAAAAGGAAGAGGAAGAAGAAGAACAAGAAGAAGAGGAAGAAGAAGAAGAAAAAGAAGAAGAGTAAGATGAGGAAGATGAGGAAGAAGAAGACGATGAGGAAGAAGAAAAAGAAGAGGAAGAAGAAGTAGAAGAAGAATATGAAGAAGAAGAGGGGGAAGAAGAAGTGAAAGAGAAAGAAGAGATGGATTAAGGATTATAGATTAAGGATTAAGGAGAAAGGGATTTGGGATTAAGTGTTTAGGATCAAAGATTAGGGATTGAAGATTAAGTTTTAAGGATTATCAATTAGGGATTAAAGATTAGGGATTATGGATTATAGATTAGGGAGTACAGATTAATTAATAAGTAATAGGGACTAAGGATTATGGATTAAGTATTAGAGATACAAAGATTAATAATTAAGGATTAGGAATTAGGGATTATGGCTTAAGTAATAGGGATTTAGTATTTAGGATTATGGATTAAGAAATAGACATTAGGGTTAAGGATTAGAGATTAGGGATTAGAGATGAGGCGATTAAGGCATGGATTAAGGATTAGGGATTCAAGATTTGGGATAAGAGATTAAGAATTAGGGATTCAGGATTAAGTAGTACATATAACGGATTAAAAATTAAGGATAAAGGATTATGGATTATAGATTAGAGATTAGTAATTAGGTATTAAGGATAATGGTTAAATGATTAGGTATTTAGGAATAAAGATTAGAGATTAAGGTTTAAGGATTAAGGATTTTTATTAGGGATTAAGGATTAAGGATTAGGGATTACAGAAAGATTGATTAAAGATTATAGATTAGAGATTAGGTAAAGAGGGATACGGAGGTTGGACAAGATAACATGATTAAGCATTACAAAAAAAAAAGCAAGAAGAAGAAGAACACGAAGAACCAGTAGAAGAAGAAGAAGAAGAAGAAGAAGAAGAAGAAGATGAAGAAGAAGAAGGAGAAGAAGAAGATAATGATGAAGAAGAAGAAGGATAGGAGAAGAACAAGAAGAAAAAGAAGGAGAAGGGGAAGAAGAATAAGAAGAAGAAGAAGAAGAAGAAAAGAAGAAGAAGAGGAAGTAGGAGCAGAAGAAGAAGAAGAAGAGGAAGAAGAAGAAGAAGAAGAAGAAGGAGAAGGAGAAGAGCAGGAAGAAGAAAAAGAAGTAGGTAAAGAAGTAGAAGAAGAAGAAGAAGAAGAAGAAGAAGAAGTAGAAGAAGAAGAAGAAGAGGAAGAAAAAGAGGAAGATGAAGGTAAAATAAGAAGAAGAAAAAGAAGAAGAGGAAGATAAAGAAGAAGAGCAGTAACAGAAGAAGAATAAGAAGAAGAAGACGAAGAAGAAGAAGAAGAAGAAGAAAAAGAAGAAGAACAATAAGAAGAAGAAGGAGAAGATGATGATGATGAAGAAGAAGAAGAAGAAGAAATGGAAGAGGAAGAAGAAGAAGAAAAAAAAAAGAGAAAAAGAATAAGAAGAAAAAGAAAAAGAAGAGGAAGATGAAAAATAAGTAGACGTAGAAAAAGGGAAAGAAGAAGAAGAAGTGGAAGACAAAGAAGAGAAAAAAAGAAGAACAAGAAGAAAAAGAAGAAGAAGAAGAAGAAGACGAAAAAGAAGAAGACGATGATGAAGAAGGCCTAGTAGATGAAGTAGAACTAGAAGAAGTAGTAGAAGAAGAAGAAGAAGGAGAAGAAGAGGAAGAAGAAGAAGAAGAAGTGGAAATAAAAGAAAAAGATGAAGAAGAAGAAGAAAAAGAAATAGAAGAAGAAGTAGAAATAAAAGAAGAAGAAGAAGAAGAACAAGAAGAAGCTAGAGAAGGAGAAGAAGAAGAAGAAGAAGAAGGAGAAGGAGAAGAAGAATAAGAAGAAAAGGAAAGTGAGAAAGAAGTAGAAGAAGTGGAAGAAGAAGTAGAGGAAGAAGAAAAAGAAGTAGAAGAAGAAGAGGAAGAAGAGATGGATTACAGATTAATAGTTAGGGATTAAAGATTAGGGATTAGGGATTAGGGATTACGGAATAGAGGTTTAGGGATTAGGTATCAGAGAAAATGGATTGAAGATTTGGAAGAGATGGATTAGGGATTTTGGAGTTAGAAATTAAGGATTAAGGTTTAGGGAATAGGTGTTTGGGCAAAAGGATTAGGGATAAGAAATAAAGTTTAGAGATATGTATAAGGTTTTAAGGAATAGCGATTGGGGATTACAGATGAAGAGATTAATGATTATCGATTAGAAGTTAGGGATTAAGAATTACGAGATTAATTATTAAGGATTAGGGATTAGAGATTAGTGATTTAAGATTAGGTATTAGGGTTTAGGGAATAGGGATTAATGATTAGATATTAAGGATTAAAAATTAATGATGCAAAATTTATAATTCAAGATTAGAGATTAGGGATTAGAGATAATGGTATTAAGATTAGCATTAGAGATTAGTGATTAAGATTAAGGATTTGTGATTAGTGATCAAGGATTGGGGATTATGGATTATAGATAAGGGATTAGGGATTAGAAGTTAGGGATTAAATATTAAGGATTAGTGATTAGTGATAGATTAATGATTAGGATTAAGGAGGAGGAGGAAAGGGAAAATGAGGAGAAGAAGGGGAAGGAGGAGTTGAAGAAGGAGAAAAAGAAGGAGAAGCAAAATTAGAAGGAGAAGGTGAAAGATAGGGAGGAGGAGGATAAGAAGAAGGAGAAGGTGAAGAAGAAGAAGAAGAAGAAGAAGAAATAGAAGAAGAAGAAGAAGAAGTAGAAGAAGAAGAAGAAGAAGAAGAGGAAGCAAAATTACAAGAAAAGACGAAAATGGAGAAAAGGAAGAAGAGGAGGCAGAAGTACTACAAGAAGAGGAAGATGAAGAAGATGATGAAGAAGAAGAAGAAGAAGAGGAGGATGATGATGATGAATATGAAGAAAAATAGAAGGGGTAGATGGAGAAGAAGAAGAAGAGTAAGATGTTGAAGATGTAGAAGAAGAAGAAGAGGAAGAAGAAGGAAAAGAGGAAGAAGAGATGGATTAGGGATTAAGGAGAGATTGATATGGGATTAAGTGTTAGGGATTAGAAATTAAAAATTAAGGATTAAAGATTAGGGATTAGGGATAATGAATTAAGGATTAAGGATTAGAACTTAAGGATTAAGGATTAAGGAATAAGCAATAGGGATTAGCAATTAAGGATTAAGGATTATGATTAAAGAAAATGGAAAAATTAGAGATTAGGGATTAAAGATTAGAATTTAGTTATTTGGGATTCATGATTCAGGATTATAGATTAGAGATTAGGGATTAGGGATTAGAGATTAAGTCATTTAGATTAAGATAAGGCCTTAAAGATTATGGATTAGGGATTAAGGTTTAACGATTAAGGATTAGGGATTAAGGATTAGGGATAAAGGATTATAGATTAGAGATAAAGGATTATGGATTATAGATTAGGGATTAAGAATTAGGGATGAGGTATTAGGGATTTGGGTTTAAGGATTTGGAATTAAAGATTATGGATTAGTGATCAGGGATATAGTATTATAAATTATAGATTAAGGATTATGAGTTAAGGATTAAGTATTAGAGATTAAGATTTAGAGATTTGAGATTAGAAATTAGAGATTAAGGATTAGGGATTAAATATTAAGGATCGATTAAGAATTAGGGATTCGGGATTAAGAATTAAGGATTAGGGATTAGGGTCCAGGGATTAGGGAATAAGGATTAAGGATTTGTGATTAAAGTGGGATGGATTAGGGATTACAAATTTTGGGATAAGAGATTAGAGATGGAAGGATTAAGGAGTAAGGATTAGAGAATTTGGATTAAGGATTACGAAGAAGGAGAAGAAGAAGAGGAGGAGGAGGAGGAAGAAGAAGAACAATGAGAAGAAGAAAGAGAAGAAGTCGAAGAAGAAGAAAAAGAAGATGAAAAGGAAGAAAAAGTGTATGAGGAAGAAGAAAACAAAGAAGACGAAGAAGAAGAAGAAGACGAGGAAGCTGAAAAAGAAGAGGAAGAAAAAAAGGAAGAAAAACTGAGGAAGAAGAAGAAGAAGAAAAAGAAAAAGAAAAAGAAGTAGAGGAGGAAGAAGAAGAAGAAGATGTTGATGAGGAAGGAAGAAGAAGAAGAAGAAGGTGAAGGAGAAGGAGAAGAGAAAGAAGTAGAAGAAGAAGATGAAGGTGAAAAAGTTGAAGAAGAAGAAGAGAAAGAAGAAGAAGATTAAGAGGAAAAAGTTGAAGAAGAAGAAGAAGTAGAAGAAGAGGAAGATGAAGAAGAAAAAAAGAGGAATAAGAAGAAAAGAGGAAGAAAAAGGTGAAGAAGAAGAAGAAGAAGAAGAAGAAGAAATAGAAGAAGAAGGAGAAGCAAAAGAAGAAGTAGGAGAAAGAGAAGAAAAAGAAGAAAAAGAAGATTAGAGATTAAGGGATTATGATTAACATAAGGGGTTAGATATTGTGGTTTAATGATGAAAGATTAGTAATGAAGGATTAAGGATTAAAGATTAAGGATTAAAGATTAGAGATTAAGGATCAGGGATTAGTGATTAGGGATGAGTAAGGAGGAAGAAGAAGATAAAGAAGAGGAGGAAGAAGAAGAAGAAGAGGAAGAAAAAGAAGAAGAAAAAGATGTGCAAGAAGTGATGGATTAGGGAGGGATTTTAGATTAAGTGGGAGTGATTAAGGATTAGGGAATACAGATAATGGATTAGGGAGCAAGGGATCAAGGATTAGAGATCAGATATTTAGGATTAGAGATTAGTGACAGAGGGATTAGGTATTAAGTATTAAGGATTAAAGATTAGGGATTATGGATTGGCAATTTATAATTATGGTTTTAGGATTAAGGATAGTAGATTAGAGAGTAGGGATTTAGGAATAAATAATAAGAATTAAGGATTAAGGATTAAGGATTAAGGATGAAGGGATTAATGATTAAGGATTAAGGATTAAAGATAAAGGATTGAGTGATTAATTATTAAAGATTAAGGATTATGGATTATAGAATAGGGATTATTCATTTGGGATTAGTGATTAAGAATTTGGGATTAAGGAATAAGTATTAGAGATTAGAGATTAAGACTTAGAGATTAAGAGATTATGATTAACATAAGGGGTTAGATATTGGGGTTTAAAGATGAAAGATTAGTAATGAAGGAATAAGGATTAAAGATTAAGGATTAAAGATTAGGGATTAGGGATCAAGGATTAGTGAATAGGGATTATGGATCATAGATTAGGAATTAGGGATTAAAAAAAGAAGAACAGGAAGATGAGGAAGAAGAGGAGGAAAGAAGAAGAAGAAGAAGAAGAAGAGGAAGAATAAAGCAGAAAAAAGAAAGAAGAAAGATGAAGAAAGAAAGATTAAGATAGAAGGAAGAAGGAAGAAGGAAGAAGGAAGAAGAAAGACGAAAGAAGAAAGAAAAAATAAGAATGGAGAAAGAAGTAAAAGAAAAAGTAGAAGAAGAGGAAAAAGGGGGACAAAGAGAAGGATGTAGAGAAGGAGAAGGAGATGGAGAATTAGAAGGAGAAGGAAAAAGAGAAGGAGATTAAGAAGGAGAAGGATAAGAAGAAGGAGAAGGAGAAGGGGAAGGAAAAGTTGAAAGACGATGAGAAGAAGTAGAAGAAGAAGAAGAAGAAGAAGAGGAAGAACAAGAAGACAAAGAAGAAGTTGAAGAATAAGAAATAAAAGAAGAGAAAGAAGAAGAAGAAGTTGAAGAGGAAGAAGAAGAGAATGAAGTATTTCAAGAAAAGAAGAAAATGGAGAAAAAGAAGAAGGGGAAGAAGAAGAGGAGGTAAAGAAGAAGAAGAAGATGAAGAAGAAGAAGAAGAGGAAGATGATGATGAAGAAGAAGAGGAAGAAAAAGAAGAGGAGGAGGAGGAGGAGGAAGAAAAAGAAGAAGATGAAGAGGAAGAAGAGGAGAAGAAGAAGAAGAAGAAGAAGAGTAAGATGTGGAAGTGAGAAAGAAAAAGAAGATGAGGAAGAGGAAGAAAAAGAAGAAGAACAAGAAAAAGATGAAGAGAAAGAAGAGATGGATTAAGGATTATAGATTAGGGATTAAGGAGAAAAGGATATGGGATTAGGTGTTAAGGATTAAGGATTAGGGATTATGAATAAGGGAATGAAGATTCAGGATTCGGGATATCAATTAGAGATTAAAGATTAGCGATTTTCGATTAGCAATTAGGGATTAAGGATTAATGAATAAGTAATAGAGATTAGAGACTAAGGATTAAGGATAAAAGGATTAATGATTAAGGAGTAGAGAATAAGGATTAATTATTAAGGATTATTGGATTTATTACTAAGGATTATGAATTTAGTATTCTAGATTATGGATTAGGGAATAAAGATTAGGGTTATGGATTAGAGATTAGGGATTTGAGATTAAGCGATTAGGATTACAATTAAGAATTGGGGATTAGGGATTAGGGATTAAGGATTAGAGATCAAGGATAAAGAATTAGGGATAAAAGTTTTGAAAATAAGGATCCAGGATTATGGACTATAGATTAGGGATTAGTTATCAAGTATTAAGTATTAGGGTTTAAGGATTAGAGATTAGGGATTAGCGATTAAGGATTAATGATTAGGATCTGGGACAACGGATGGATTAGGGATTAATGATTTTTTATTAATGATTAAGGATTAGGAATAAGGGAGGGATAGATTAAAGGTAATGGATTAGGTATTATTGATTAGAGATTAGTTAACGAGAGGATAAGGAGGTTGAATTAGATAACACGAATTAAGGATAACGAAGAAGAAGAAGGAGAAGAAGAAGTAGAAGATGAAGAAGAAGAAGAAGAAGAAGGGGAGGAAAAGAACAAAGGAGAAGAAAGAGAAAAAGAAGAAGAAGAAGAAAAAAAAGAAGAAGAAAATGAAGAGGAAGAGGTAGAGAAGAAGAAGAGGAAGAAGAAGAAGTTGAAGAAGAAGAAGAAGAAGAAGAAGGAGAAGAGTAAGAAGAGGAAAAGAAGAAGAATGTGAAGTAGTAGTAGTAGTAAGAGAAGAAGAAGAAGGGGAAGATGAATAATAATAATAATAACAATAATAATAATATTATTATTAATAATAATAATAAGAAGAAGAAGAAGAGGATGATGAAGTAGAAGGAGGAGAATAACAAGAACAAGAGTAGAAGAAGGAGAAGAACAAGCTGAAAAAGAACAAGAAGAAGAAGAGGATGAAGAAATAGAAGAACAAGAATAAGAAAAAGAAGGAGAAGGAAAAGAAGAAGAAGAAGAATAAAAAGAAGGAGAATAAATAAAAGAGGGAGAAGAAGAAGAATAAAATGGAGAAGAAGAATAAGAAGAAGAAGAAAAGGAAGAAGAAAGACAAGTAAAGGTAGAGAAGAGAAAGAAGATGAGGAAAATGCATAAGACAAAGAGGAAGAAGAACAACAACAAGGAAAAAGAGAAGAAGAAGAAGAACAAGGAAAAGAAGAAGACAACAAGAAGGAAAAGAAGAAGAAGAAGAAGAAGAAGAAGTAGAAGAAGAGGAAGGGGAAGAAGAAGAAGAAGAAGAAGAGGATGTAGAAGAAGAAAAAGTTGAAGAAGAAGAAGAAGTAGGGGAGGATAAGGAAGAAAAGGAAGAAGTAGAATAAAAAGATGAGGAAGAAGAAGAAGAAGAGGAAGAAAAAGAGAAAGAAGAAGAGGAAGAAGAAAAGTTGATAAAGAAGAAGAATTAAATGATTAAGTATTAGGGTTTAGAGGATAAGCAATATAGAATAGGGACTAAGGAGTGAAGGATTAGGGATTTGGTATCTGAGAATATAAATTAAAGATTAAAGATTAGGGACACAGGGATTAGACATTCAGGATTTACGAGTTAACACTTAGATATTGTAGTTTAGAGATTAGGGATGATGGATCAGAGAAAAGAGATTAAGGAATAAGTACTAGGGATTTGGGATTAGGGATTAAGGATTAGAGATTAAGGATTAGGGATGAGAGATTAGGGATTCGACATTTGGGATTATTGTTTAGGGATTAAAGATTACGGATTAGAGGATAGGAGTTAAAGATTAAGGGTTAGAGATTAGCGATAAATTTTTTATTAAGGATTAAGGATTAGGGATTAGGGATTAGTAAGAAGGAAGGTGAAAGAAAGAAGAAAGAAGAAAGAAGAAGAAGAAAGAAGAAGTAGAGAAGGAAGAAGAAGAGGAAGAAGAATAAGAAGAAGATGGAGAGGAAGAAGAAGAGGAAGAATAAAGAAGAAGGAAAGAGGAAAGAAGAAGGAAGAAAGAAGATGGAAGTAGGAAAGATGAACGAAGGAGGAAAAGGGAAGAAGAAAGAAGAAAGAAGAAAGAAGAAGAAGAAGATAAAGAAGGAGAAGAAGAAGAAGGAGAAAGAGAAGAAGGACAAGCAGGAGGAGAAGGAGAAAGAGAAGGAGAAGGAGAAGGAGTAGGAAAAGGTGAAGGAGAAGGAGGAGGAAGACAAAGAGAAGGAGATGGAGAAGAAGAAGGAGAAGAAGAATACGAAGAAGAAGAAGAAGAAGAAAAAGAAGAAAAAGAAGAAAAAGAAATAGAAGGAGGAGGAGGAGGAGGAGGAGGAAGTGGAGGAGAAGAAAAGGATGATGAGGAGGAATAAGAAAACTAAGAAAAGAAGAGGATGGAGAAGAAGAAGAAGAAGGACAAGAAGAGGATGAAGAAGATTAGGAAGAAGTAGTAGGAGAAGAAGAAGAGGAGGATGAGGAAGAAGAAGAAAAGAAGAAGAGGAGGAAGAAGAAGAATAATAAGAGGAAGATGTGGAAGAAAAGGCTGAAGAAGAAGCAGAAGAAAAAGAGAAAGAAGGAGAAGAAGAGGAAGAATAAGAAAAAGAAGAAGAGGAAGAAAAGATTGATTAAGGATTAAGGATTAGGGGTATGGATTATGGATTAAGGATTAAGGAATGATGGATTAGGAATGATGATGGATTAGAGATTAGGTATCAAGGAATACGTAATAAAGATTTAGGAGAGACTGATTAGGGATTATGGATTTGGGAGTTAGTAATAAGGATTTAGGTTTAGAGATTAGAGATTTAGGATTACGGAGTAAGAATAATTGAATAAGTAACAAAATTGGGGATTATTGATTATGGATTAATTAGATATTAGGGATTAAGGATTAGAGATTAAGGAAGATTTAAGGAAGAAGAAAGGAGAAATGAGAATGTAAAAAGATGAAAGAAGAAAGAAGAAAAAAGGAAGAAGAAGAAGAAGAAGGAGAAGGAAAAAGAGGAGGATGAGAGGAATAAGGAGGAGAAGGAAAAGGAAAAGGAGAAGACAAAGGTGGCGGAGAAAGAGACGAAGGAGTAGAGGAGGGAGAAGGAGAAGAAGGAGAAGAAGAAGAAGAAGATGAAAAAGAAGAAGAAGTAATAGAAAAAGAAGAAGAAGAGGAAGAAGAAGAGGCAAAAGAAGAACAAGAAAAGAAGAAGGAGAAGTAGAGGAAGAAGAAGAAGAGAGGAAGGAGAAGAAGAAGACGAAGAAGAAGAAGAAGAAGATGAGGAAGAAAAAGAAGAAGAGAGAGAGAGAAGAAGAAGGAGAAGATGAGGAAGAGGAAGATGAGGAAGAAGAGGATGAAGAAGAATAAGAAGAAAATAAGAAAGAAGAAGAAGAAAAGAAGGAGAAGAAGAGGAAGAAGAAGTGCAAGAGGAGGAAGAAGAAGAGGACTAAGAGATGGATTAGAGATTATGGATTAGAAGTTAGGGATTAAGGATATGGATTAGTATAAGAGAGATTAAAGATTAGGTATTAGGGATTAATGATTACAGAATAAGGATTAGCAATTAGGGATTAGGGTTTAGGGATTAAGAATTAGGGAATAAAAAGTTGAATTAAGTAATAAGTAAAAGAAATTAGGGATTAAGGATTTGAGATTATGGATTAGGGATGAAGGGATTAATGCTTACGGATTAGGGATTTAGGATTAAAAGATTAATTACTATTTACTATAGATTAGCAATTTAGGATTAGAGATTACAGACTAAGGAATAGGGATTAAGGATTAAGGATAAGAGATAATTGGGAACTTGGGATTTAGGATTAGGGATTAGAGATTAAGGATTGGTGATTGAAGATTAACATGATTATAATTAAGATTAGGGTTTAGCAATTAGAGATTAGGATTGTGGATTAGTTACTAAGGATTAAGAATTAAAGATTAGGAAGGGAGGGATTAGAGGTTAGGCATTAGTGATAAAGGATTAGGGATCAGGGATAGAGATTAGGGATTGTGGATTAGGCATTATTGATAAAAAATTAGAGATTATGGTTTAGAGATTTGTGATTATGTATTTAGGAGTAGGGATTAGGGACTTAGACATTAGGTTTAAGTATTAGTGATTAGTGATCAAGAAATAAAAAGAGGAAGAAGAAGAAGAAGAAGAAGAAGTAGAAGAAGAAGAAGAAGAAGAGGAAGAAGACGAGGAAGAAGAAGTACAACAACAAGAATCAGAATAAGAAGAGGAAAAAGAAGAAGAAAAAGAAGAAGAAGAAGGAAAAGAGGGAGAAGAGGATGAACAAGATGAAGAAGTAGAAGAAAGGATGAAGAAAAAGAAGAAGAAGAAAATGAACAAGAAGAGGAAAAAGAAGAGGAAAAATGTAGAAGAAGAAGAAGAAGTCAAAGAAGAAAATGAATAAGAAAAAGAAGAGGAGAAGAAGAAGAAGAAGAAGAAGAGGTAGAAAAAGAGGAGGAAGAAGAAGAGAAAGAAGAGGAAAAACAAAAGCAAGAAGAAGAAATAAAAGAAGAGGAAAGGAGGAAGAAGAAAAAGAAGAAGAAGAAAAGGAAGAAGATGAAGAAGAAGTAGAAGAAGAAGAAGAAGACGAAGACAAAGAAGAAAAAGAATAAGAAGAAGAAGCGTAAGAAGAAGAAGAAGAACAGGAAGAAGAAGAAGAAGAAGAAGAAGAAGAAGAAGTGGTAGAAGAAGTGAGAAGAAGAGGAGGAAGAAGAAGAGGAATTAAGAAGAAGACGAATAACAAGACAAAGAAGAAGAAGAATAGAAAGAGGAAGAAGAAGAAGTAGAAGAAGAAGAAGTAGAAGAAGAAGAACAAGTAGAAGAAGAAGAAGAAGAAAAACACGAACAAAAAATAAGAATACGAAGAGGAAAAAGAAGCAGAAGAAGAAAAAGAAGAGGAAAAAGATGGAGAAGAGAATGAAGAATAAGAAGATGGAGGAGAATAAGAAGAGGAAGACGATGAAGAAGAAGAAGAAAAAGAAGTGAAAAATGTACTAGAAGAAGAAGAGGAAAAAGAAGTGGAAAAGTAGTAATAGTAGAAGAAGAAGAAGAAGAAGAAGAAGAAGAAGAAAAAGAAGAAGAAAAAGAAGAATAGAGGAAGAAGAAGAAGGAAAAGAAGAAGAAGAAGAAGAAGAAGAAGAAGTGGAGGAAGATGAGAAAAGACAGCAAGAAGAAGAGTAGGAAAAATAAGTGGAAGAAGAAGAAGAAGATGAAGAAGAAGAAGGAGAGGAAGAGAAGAGGAGGAAGAAGGAGGGAATGAGTAAGAAGACGAAGAAGAGGAAGAAGTAGAAGAAAAATAGGAAAAAGATGAGGAAGAAGAAGAAGAGTTGGCCAAGTAAGAAGAGGAAGACGAAGTAGAAGGAGAAGAAGAAGAATAAGAAGAAGAAGAAGAAGAAGAGGAGGAGGAAGAGGAAGACGAAGAAGAAGAAGAATAGGAAGAAGACGAAGAACTAGTAGTGGAAGAAGAAAAAGAAGTAGAAGAGAAAGAAGAAGTTGAGGAAGAAGAAGAAGAAGAAGAAGGAGAACAGTGAGACAAAGAAGAGAAGAAGGCGAAGAACTAGAAGAAAAAGAAGAGGAAGAAGAAGAAGAAGAGGAAGAAGAAGAAGATGATGATGATGAGGAGGAGGAGGAGGACTAAGAAAAGGAGAAGAAGAAAAGATGATGAAGAAGAAGAAGAAGAATAAGAAGAAGAGAAGAAGAAGAAGAAGAAGAAGAAGAAGTAGAAGAAGAAGAAATAAAAGAAGAAGAAGAAGAGGAAGAAGAAGAACAAGAAAATGAAGGAGAAGAAGAAGAACAACAAGAAGAAGAAATAAAAGTGTAAGAAGAAGAAGGAGAAGAACAACAAGAATAAGAAGATGAAGAAGAAGCAGAACAACATGAAGAAGAAGAAGAAGAGAAGAAGTAGAAGAAGAAGATGATGAAGATGAAGAAGAGGAAGAGGAAGAAGAAGAAGAATAAAAAGTAGAAGAGTAAGGAGAAGTAGGAAGAGAAGAAGGTGAAGAAGTAGTAGTAGAAGAAGAGGAAGAGAGGAAGAAGATGAGGAGAAGAAGAGGAAGAAGAGATAGATTAGGCATTAGGGTTTGGGATTATGGATCCAAGATTTTTTATTGAGGAAGGAAGGATTAGGGATTAGGGATAAGGGAATATGGGTTAAAGATTAATGAGGAAAGGATTATGGATTAGAGATTAGGTATTATAGATTAGGGACTTGAGATTAGGGATTTTTGGGTTAAAAACTAGGGACTAGGGACTAAGGATTAGGGATTAGGAAAGAAATAATAAGGATTAGGGAATAATTGGTAGGTATTTAGGATTAAATATTAATGATTAAGGATTATAGATGATGGATAAGGGATTAAGGATGAAGGACTAATGATTAGTTATTAGAGGTTATGGATTAAGATATAAGAGATTAATTATTAGGCATTAGGGGTTAGAGGTTAGGGATTAAAGAGTAAAGATTTGTGATGTAAGATTTAGGATTAGAGATTAAGGAATTAAAATTAAGATTAGAAGCTATAGGTTAGGGTTTATAGATTTTAGATTTGTGGTTAAAGATCAGAGATTAATGAATAGAGATTATAGATTTGGTATTGTGGATTGTAAATTAAGGATTGGAGATTACGAATTAGGCATTAGAGATTAGAGTTTAAGGATTAGAGATTAGGGATGAGAGGTTAAGGATAAAAGATTAGAGATTAGAGATTTAAGATAGATTAGGGATTAAGGATTATGGACTAGGGATTAGGGATTAAAGATTAAAGAGAAGGAAGAAGGAAGATGGTGGAAGAAAGATGAAGAAGGAAGAAAGAAGAAAGGAGAAGGAAGAAAGAAGAAGAAGATGAAGAAGAGAAAAAAGAATAAAAAGAAGAAAAAGAGGAATTAAGGATTAAGGAATAGAGATTTGGCAGTTAGTAATTAGGGATTACGGTATAAGGATTAGTTATTAAGGATTAGGGATTTAAGTTTAGGGAGTAGAAGCTAGGAAATAAGTAATATGGATTAAGGATTAAGGGTTAATGATTACAGATTATAGATTAGAGATTATGGATGAAGGGATTAAGGAATAGGGATTATAGATTAGGGATTAAAAATTAAAAGATTAATTATTAAGGATTAAGGATTAGAGATTAGGGACATAGGTTTAAGGATTATGGATTAGGGAATAGAGATTAGGTGTTAAGGATTAGAGATTAAAGATTAAGGTTACAATATTCAAGATTAGTGATTAGCGACTAAAGTTTAATGATTAAGGGATTAAGATGAGGATTAAAGACTTAGGATTAGAGAAGGATTAGTGATTAGAGATTGATTAAGGATTGTGGATTAAGGATTAGATGTTAAGGATTAAAGAAGATAGATTATAGATTATAGATAGATTTGATATTAAGGATTAAAGATTAAGGAGAATGAAGAAAGAAAAGGAAGAAGTAGAAGAGGGAAGAAAGAAGAAAAAAGAAGGAAGAAGGAAGAAGGACGAAAGAAGAAGAATAAAGAAGAAAGATGAACGATGAAGGAAGAAGGAAGAAGGAAGTTAGTAAGAATAAGGAAGAATGAAGAAAGAAGAAGAAAGAAGAAAGAAGAAAGTACAAAGAAGAAAGAAGAAAGAAGGAAAGAAGAGATGAGGAAGAAGAAGAAGAAGAAGAAGAGATTTAAGAAGAAGAAGAAGTAGAAAGAGAAGAGGAAGAAGAAGAAGAAGAAGAAGAGCAAGAAGAAGAAGAAGAAAAAGAGGAAGAAGAAGATGAGGATGAAGAGGAGGAAGAGGAAGAAGAACAAAATGAGAAAGAAAAAGAAGAAGAAGAGGAAGAGGAGGAGGAGGAAGAGAAGAAGAAGAAGAAGAAGAAGAAGAAGAAGAAAAAGAAGAGCAAGAATAAATGGAAGAAGAAGAAGAAGAGGATGAAGAGATGGATTAGGGATTGGGGGTTAAGGATTAAGGATTAAGAAAGCATGGATTAGGGATGAGATTTTAGGGATTAAGGATTATAGATTAAGGAATATAGATTAGCAACTAGGTATTAGGGTTTGAGGATTAATGGTTGGGGATTAAAAGAGTTGGGATTAAGGAAATTTAGTAGGTGTTATAGATTAAGGATTAGGAATTAGGTATTAAAGATGAAGTGATTAGTGATTAAGGATTAGGGATTTAGGATTAAGGGATTAATCACAAAAGATTATGATGTAGGGATTTAGGATTATGGATTACAGATTATGAAAAAGGGATTATGAATTATATGTTAAAGATTAATGATTAGGGATTTGAGATTCAGGGTTAAGGATTAGAGGTTAAATCTTAAATATTAAATGATTATAATTAAGAAAATTGTTTTGGGGTTAATAATCAAGGATTATTATTTAGGAATTGGAGATGAAGGATTAGGGATTAGGGATTAGAGACTAGAGATTAGGGATTAATGATTAGGGATTAAAAATTAAGCATTAGGGATTAGGGATTAGAGATTAGGAATGAGACATTAGGAATGAGAGATTAAGTATTAAAGATTAGGGATTAGAGATGGATAAAGATTTAAAAATTAGGGATTAAGCATTATGGATTTGGTATTTGGGAGGGATGGATTAGGAATTATAGATTTAATGATGAGAAATTGGGGATGAAGGGATTTAGAAGTAGGGATTATAGAATAAGGATTTTTTATTATGAAGGAGATGGAGAAGAAGAAGAAGAAGAAGAAGAAGAAGACAAAGAAGAAGAAGAATAAGAAGAAGAAGATGAAGAATAAGAGGAAGTTGTGGAAGAAGAGGAAGAAGAAGAACAAGAAGAAAATAAGGAAGACGAAGAAAAAAACAAGAAGAAAAGGAAGAAGAAGAAGAAGAAGAAGGGGAAAAAGAAGAGGAAAAAAAGAAGAATAAGGAGAATTGAAAGAAGAAGAAGAAGAAGGTGAAGAAGTTAAAGAAGAAGAAAATGAAGAAGAAGAAGCAAAAGAAGTAAAAGAAGATGAAGAGGAAGAAGAAGATGATGATGATGATTGTAAAGAAGAAGAAGAACAAGAAGAAAGATAACTATTTGGGTATTTGGCATTAGGGATTAAGGATTAAGGACTAGGGAGTAGGGATTAGGGAATAAGCAATGAGGATTAGGGATTAAGGATGAAGAGATTAGTGATTAGGGACTAAAAATTAAGGGATTAAATATTAAGGATTGGAGATTATAGATTAAGAATTTAGGATGAAGAATTAGGGACTAAGAATTAGAGATTAGATATTAGAGATATATGACTCAGGATTAAAGATTAAAGATTAGAGATTAGAGATTAAGAGATTATGATTTGTATTAGAGATGAGGGATTAGAGATTAAAGATTAGAAATAAGTGATTAAGGATTATAGATTTGGGATTAAGGATTAGAGATTATGAATAAGATTTATGTATTATAGGATAGGGATTAAGGATTAGGTATTAAAGATTAGAGTTTAAGGATTAGGGATTAGAGGTTATTAAAGATTGAGGATCTAGCATTAGGGATTAAAGATTAAGAATTAAGCATTAAGGATTAGAGATTAGGGATTAAGGATTAGGGATTAGGGGATTAGTATTAGCAATTAAATATTAAGTAATGGACATTAGGAATTACGAAAAAGGGATTTACGATTAGAGGTTAAAGATTAATGATTATAGATTACGAATTAAGGATTAAGGATTAAGGATTATGGAGTAAGAGTGGATTAAGGTCTAAGAATTATGGGTTATAGATTACAGATTAATAGATCAGAAAAGGGTTAAGGGATCAAGAATTAGGGATTAATGATTAGGGATTAGGGAACAAGGATTAAAGATTAGGTAATAGAGACAAGAGATTAGAGACTAAGGATAAAGGATTAGGAACTAAAAATTATGGATTAAGGGTAGGGATTAGAGAATAGGATGAGAGATTTGAAATTAAGGATTAAGGGTTAGGGATTAGAGATTAGGGAATAGTGATTAAGGATTAGGGATTAAAGATTTGGGAGGGATGAATTATTTATTATAGATTTAGGAATAAAAGAGTTGGGAGGAAGGGATTTAGGAGTAAAGATTAGGGAATAGGGATTACGGATTACGAAGAAGAAGAAAAAGATGATGATGATGATGATGAATAAGAAGAAGAAGAATAAGGAGAAAAAGAAAAAAAAGAAGAAAAAGAAGAAGAAGAAGAAGAAAAGGAGAAAAAGAATAAGAAGAATATAAAAAAAGAAGAAGAATAAGAAGAAAAAGAAGAAGAAGAAGATTAGGAAGAAGGGGAAGAAGAAGAACAAGAAGAAAATGGAGAAGAAGAAGAAGAAATAGAAGAAGAAGAAGAAGAAGAAGAGGAAGAAGAAGAAGAAGAGGAAGAAGAAGAAGAAGAAAAGGAAGAAGAAAAAGAAAATGAAGAAGAAGGAGAATTGTAAGAAGATGAAGAAGTAGAAGGTGAAGAAGCTGAAGAAGAAGAAGAAGAAGAAGAAGAAGAAGAAGAAAAGTAAAGGAAGATGAAGAGGAAGAAGAAGAAGAGGAAGAATAAGATGATGAAGAAGAAGAAATAGAAGAAAAATAAGTAGAAGAAGAAGGAGAAGAAGAAAAAGAAAGGGAAGAAGAAGAAGAAGAAATAAAAGAGCAAGAGGAAGAAGAAGGAGAAGAAGAAGTTGAAGAAGAAGAATAAGTAGAGGAAGAAGAAGAGTAAAAAGAAGAGGAAGAAGAAGAAGAAGAAGAAGAAGAAGAACATGAAGAAAAAGAAGAAGAAGAAGAAGGGGAAAAAGAAGAAGAGGAAGAATGAAATGATGTTGAAGAAGAAGAAGATGATGATGAAGATGAAGAATGAGAAGAAGAAGAGGATGAAGAAGAGTAAGAATAAGAAGAGGAAGAAGAAGAAGAGAAGAAGAAGAAGTAGTAGAAGTTGAAGAAAAAGAGGAAGAAAAAGAGGATAAAGATGAGAAAGAAGAAGAGGAAGAGGAAAAAGAAGAAGAAAAGGATTAAGAAGAAGAAGAAGATGAATAGGAAGAAGTGATGGGTTAGGTTTTAGGGATCAAAGGTTAGGGATTAGAGATTAGGGATCAGGGATTAAGAAATGAAGGATTAGGCATTAAGTGTTATGGAATATGGGTTAAAGGTTAAGAATGGATTGGGGATTAAGTATTTTGGAGTTAGCAATTAAGGGTTAGAGTTTAGGGATTAGGGATTAGGGAGTGGGGATTGATGAATAAGTAATAGATATTAGGGATTAGAGATGAAGAGATTAATGATTGGGGATTATAAATTAAGAATTAGGATTAAAAATTAGGGATTAGAGAATAAAGATTAGGGAACAAGGATTACAGATTAATAAGTAGGGATGTAGATTAAGGATTGGAGATTAAATATTAGATATTAGACATTAGAGATTAGGGGATTAGCATTACTATTAAGGATTGGGGATTAGAGATTAGAGATTAAAGATTACAGATAAGTAATGAAGGATTAAGGATTAGGGGTAAGCGATTAGGGATTATTAATAGGGTTTATGGATTATAGATTAGGGATTAATGATTTTATAGATTAGAGTTCAAGGATTAGAAATTAAGGATTAAAGGTTATTAAACCTTAGGAATTAGGGATTAAGAATTGAGAATTAAGAATTTAGGATTTAG
>JAIUJO010000193.1:1015361-1036637 GCA_023846275.1 Vanilla planifolia | reverse complement strand
AAGAAGAAGAAGGAAAGAGAAACAAGGAAGAAGGAAGAAGAAAGATGAAAGAAGATAGAAAAAAAAAGAAAGAAGGAAGAAGGAAGGAGTTGAAGGAGAAGGAGAAAGTGAAGGTGAAGGAGAAAGAGATGGAGAAGGAGAAGGAGATGGAGGAGTGGGAGAAGGAGAAGGAGAAGGAGGAGTTAGAGAAAGAGAAAAAGGAGTAGAAGAAGAAAAAGAAGAAGAGGAAGAAGAATAAAAAGAAGAAGAAGATGATGGTGATGAAGAAGAAGAAGAAGAAAAAGAAATAAATGAAGAAGAAGAAGAAGAAGAGGATGAAGAAGACAAATAAGAAGAATAAGAAAAGAGGTTAGAGAAGAAGACGAAGAGGAAGAGAATGAAGATGAAGAGGAGGAAGAAGAAGAGGAGGAAGAAGAAGAGGAATAAGTAGGTGTGGAAGAAGAAGAAGAAGTGGAAGAGAAAGAAGAAGAAAAAGAAGAAGAAGAAGAAGAAGAAGAAGAGGAAGAAGAAGAAGAAGAATATGAATGTGAGGAAGAAGAAGAAGAAAACAAGAAAGAAGAAGAAGAAGAAGAGGAAGAAGAAGAAGATGAAAATGAGGAAGAAGAAGAGGAAGAAGAAAAAGAGGTAGAGCCAGATGAGATGGATTAGGCATTAGTGATTAGAGGTTAGGGATTAGTGATTAGGGACTTAGGAGGGAGGGATAAGGGATTATGGAATACAGATTACAGATTAGGAGGATAGGGAATGATGATTAGAGATTAGATATTAGGGATTATGGATTAGAGATTAGGCATTAAGGATTAGGGATTAGGCATTAACAATTAAGGATTAGACATAAGAGATTAGGGATTATAGATTAACAAATCAAGATTAGGGTTTAAGGATTAAAGATTAGAGATTAAAGAGTAGGGATTAGGGAATAAATGATAAGAATTAAGGATTAAAGATGATTGATTATTGATAAGGGATGAAGGGATTAATGGTTAAAGATTAAGGATTATTGATTAAGGATTAAGCAAGTAATTATTAATGATTAGGGATTCAGGATTAAAGATTTTGGATGAAGGAATAAAGATTTTAGATTAGAGATTAGTGATTAGTTATTTGGGATTAAGGAATAGGTATTAGACACTAGTGATTAGGGCTTAAAAATTAATGTGTAAGGATTAGGAGTAGGGATTAGAGATTAGGGATTAGTTATTGTAGATAAGTGATTAAGGGTTGGGGATTAAGGATTTGAGATTAAAGAATAGGGATTATAGATTATAGATTAAAGATTAAGGATTGAGAAAAAGAAGAAGAAGAAGAAGAAGATGAGGAAGAAGAAGGGGAAGATGAAGAAGAAGAAGAAGAGGAAGAGGAAGAATAAAGAAGAAAGAAGTAGAGGAGGTGGAGGAAGAAGAAGAAGAGGGGGCCGGAGAAGGAGGACGACAAGGAGAAGGAGGAGGGAAGGAGAAAGATATGAGGAATGAGAAATAGAAATAGCAAGAGAAGGAGATGGAAAAGGACAAGGAGATGGTGAAGGAGAAGGAGAAGTTGAAAGGTAGGGAGAAGTAGAAGAAGATGGAGAAGGAGAAGAATAAGAAGAATAAGAAGAAGAAGAAGAAGAAAAAGAAGAAACAAAAGAGGAAGTAGAAGAGGAAGAAGAATTACTAGAAAAGGAGAAAATTTAGAAAGAAAAGAAGGTATGAAGAAGAGAAGAGGAAGAAGTGGAAGAAGAAGAAGAAGAAGAAGATGATGATGATGATAATGAAGAAGGAAAAGAAGAAGTGGCAGGAGAAGAAGACCAAGATGATGAAGAAGAAGAAGAAGAATAAGATGAGGGAGATGAGGAAGAAGAAGAAGGATAAGAAGAAGAAGAAGATAGAATAGGAAGAAGTGGAGGAAGAAGAAGTAAGAGAAGAAGAGATGGATTAGTGATTAAGGATTAGAGGTTAGAGATGAGGGGTTGGGGACTATGAAGGGAGGGTTTTGGGATTAAGTATTAAGGATTAAGGATTAGGCTTTATGAATTAGGGATTAAAGATTAGAGATTAAGGATTGTTAATTAGTGATTAAGGATTGAGGATTAAGGATCACGGAGTATGGATTAAGGAATAAGTAATATGCGTTATGGATTAAGAATTAGGTATTAAGGATTAAGGTTATGATTACAGATGAAGGGATTAATTATTAAGAATTAGTGATTAGGGATTAGGGATTAGGGGTTAAGAATTAAGGAATTAATTACTAAGGATTAGGGATTTAGGATTTTGGATACAGATTATGGAATAGAGATTAGGAATTGAGGATTAGAGAGTAGTTATAAGGTATTTGAGATTAAGGCTTGTGGATTAGAGATTAGGAATTAGGGATTAGAGATTAAGCAAAAAGTATTTGGGATTAAGGATTACAGATTAGGGATTAGGGGTTAAGTATAATGGATTAACGATTAAGGATTATGGATAAGAGATTAGAGATTAGGGATTATGGATTACAAATTAAGAATTAGCGATTAGGCATTAGGGATTAAGGTTTAGAGATTTGTGATTCAAAATTAGGGATTATGGATGGATTATTGTTCAGGGATTAAGGATTTTTGATTAAATATTAGAGATTTGGGATTGGGGATTAAGGATTAGGGATTACGAAGAGATTGATTAGTGATTTTAGATTAGTGATTATGGATTAGAGATTAGGTAGGGAGTGATTAAGGAGTAGGGATTAGAGAATAAGGATTAAGGATTACGAAGAAAAAAATGGTAAAGATGAAGAAAATGAAGAAGAAGAAGAAGAATAAGAACAAAATGAAGAAGAATAAGAAGAAGAAAAAGAGGAAGAAAGAGAGGAAGAAGACGGAGGAGGAGGAGGACGAGAAGAAGAAGAAGCAAAAAAAAGAAAAGGAACAAGAAGATGAAGAAGAATAAGAAGTAAAAAAGAAGAAGAGGAGGAAGAAGAAGAAGAAGAAGAAGGAGAAGGCGAAGAGTAGAAAGAAGAAGAAGAAGAAGAAGAAGGTGAAGAAATAAATGAAGAAGAAGAAGAAGAAGAAGAGAAAGATGAAGAGGAAAAAGACGAAGAAGTTGAAGAAGAGGAAGATGATGAAGAAGAAGAACAACAACAACAAAAAGAAGAGCAAAAGAAAAGGAAGAAGATGAAGAAGAAGAATAAGAAGAAGAAGAAGAAGAAGAAAAGTAGAGGAAGTAGAAGAGGAAGAAGAACAAGAAGAAAATAAAAAAGTAGAAGAAGATGAAGAAAAAGAAGAAGAGGAAGATGTAGAAGATGAAGTAGAAGAAGTACAACAAAAGGAAGAAGAAGAAGAAGAAGAAGAGAAAAAAGTGGAAGAAGAAGAACAAGAAAAAGAAGAACTATAAGAAGAAGAAGAAGAAAAAGAAGAAAAAGTGGAAGAAGAAGAAGAAATGGAACAAGAATAAGAAGAAGACGAAGAAGAAGAAGAAGAAGAAAAAGAAGAAGAGGAAGAAGTAGAGGAGAAGAAAAAGAAGAAGTGAAGAAGAAGAAGAAAAAGGAGAGGATGAAAACAAGAAGAAAAAGAAAAAGAAGAAGTGGAAGGAGAAGAAGAAGAAGAAGAAGAAGAAGAAGAAGAAGAGGAAGAAGAAAAAGAAGAAGAAGAAGAAGAGAAAGAGTAAGATGCGGTAGACGAGGAAGAAGAAAAAGATGATGAGGAAGAAGAAGGATAAGTGGAAGAAGAAGAAGAAGAATAGGAAGAAGAGGTAGAGGAATAAGAGATTGATAAGGGATTAAGGATTAGAGGTTAGAGATTAGAGATTGGAGATTATGGAGGGATGGATTTTTTATTTGGTGTTAAGGATTGAAGATAAGGCGTTATCAATTAGGGATTAAAGATTAGGGATTATGAATTATCAATTAGGGTTTAGAGATTAAAGATTAGAGATTAGGAAGTAAGGAGTAGGGAATAAGGAATAAGTAATATGGATTAGGGATTAGGGTTAAGGATTTGGGATGAAGAGAATTATGATTAAGGTTTAGGGATTAAGGATCGAGAGATTAATTGCTAAGGATTGGAGATTAGGAAATAAGGATTGAAGATTATAGATTAGGGAATAGAGATTAAAGATTAAGGATTAGGGATTTGTTATAAGGGATTCGAGATTCAAGATTATTGATTAGAGAATAAGGATTAGGGATTAGGGATTAGAGATTAAGTGACAAAGATTAGGATTAAGGATTAGGGAATAAGGATTATGGATAATGGATAAGGGACTAGGATTAAGGATATGCGATTAGAGATTAAGGATAATGGATTATAAGTTAAGGATTAAGGTCTAGGGATTTGATTAGGGATTACATATTAGCGATTATGAATTACAGATAAGATAGGGAGGGATTTAAGAGTAGGGATTAAGGATTATAAAGAAAAAGAAGAATAAGAACAAGGAGAAGAAGAAGAAAAAGAAGAATAAGAAAAAGAAGAAGAAGAAGAAGAAGAAAAAGAAGAAGAAGGCAAAGAAGAAGAAGAAGAAGACAAAGAAGACGAAGGAGAAGCAGTAGAAGAAGAAGGAGATGAAAAGAAGGAGGAGAAGAAGAAGAAGAAGAAGAAGAAGAAGGAGAAGCAGAAGAAGAAGAAAAAGAAAAAGAAGAAGAAAAAGAAGAAGAGGAAGAAGATGAAGAAGAAGAAGGAGAAGAGGAAGAGTAGGAAGAAGAAGAAGGAGGTGAAGAAATAAAAGAAGAAGAATAAGAAGAAGAAGAGGAAGATGAATAGGAAAAAGAAGAAGAAGAAGAAGAGGAAGATGATGATGAAAAAGAAGAAGAAGAACATGAAGAAGAGCAGAAGAAAATAAACAAGATGAGGAGAAAGAAGAAGAAGAAGAAGAAGAAGAAGAAGAAGAAGAAGAAGTAGAAGAAGAGCAGAAGAAGAAGAAGAAGAAGAAGAAGAAGAAGAAGAAGAAGAAGAAAAAGAGGAAGAAATAAAAGAAGATGGAGAAAAAGAAAGAGAAGAAGTACAAGTAAAAGGAGAAATGGAAAAAGAACAAGAAGAAGAAGATGAAGGAGAATAAGAAGAAAAAAAGGAAGAGAAAGAAGAAAAACAAGTAGAGGAAGAAGAAGTAGAAGAAGAAGATAAAGAAGTGGAAGATGAAGAGGAAGAAGAAGAAGAAGAAGAAAATGAAGAGGAAGATGAAGAAGCAAAGGAAGAAAACAAGAAGAAGCAAATAAGAAAAGTTGATGAAGAAGAAGAAGAAGAAGAAGAACAAAAAGAAAAAGAAGGAGAAGAAGCAGAAAAAAAAGTAGAAGAAGAACAACAACAATAAGAAATAGAAGAAGAAAAAGAAGGAGAAGAAGAAGAAGAAGAAGAAGCACAAGAAGGAGAAGAAGAAGGAGAAGAAGTAGTAGTAGTACTAGTAGTAATAGAAGAAGAAGAAGAAGAAGAAGATGTAGAAGTAGAAGAAGAAGAAGAAGAAGAAGAAGAAGGAGAAGAAGGAGAAGAAGAAGAAGAAGAAGAAGAAAGAAGAAGAAGAAGAAGGAGAAGAAAGAGAAGAAGGAGAAGAAGAAGAAGAAGAAGAAGAAGAAGAAGAAGGATAAGAAAAAGGAGAAAAAGAAGAAGCAGAAGATGAAGAAGAAGAAGAAGAAGAAGAAGTAGTAGTAGTAGAAGAAGAAGAAGAAGAAGAAGAAGAAGAAGATGATGATGATGAGAAAGAAGAAGAAGAAGATAAGGAAGAAGAAGAAGAAGAGGAAGAAAAAGGAAATGAAGAGGAGAGAAAGTGGAAGAAGAAGAAGAAGAGGACGAAGAAGAAGAAGAAGAAGAAGAAGTAGAAGAAGGAGAAGAAGAAGAAGAATAAGAAGTAATAGTAGTATTAGTAGTAGAAGAAGAAGAAGATGATGATGAGAGAAAGTGGAAGAAGAGGAAGAAGAAGAAGAAGTTGAGTAAGAAGCAGAGTTGGAAGAAGAAAAACAATTAAAAGAAGAAGAGGAAGAGGAAGAAGAAGAAGAACAAGAAAAAAAACGAAGAACTAGAAAAGGGAGAGGAATAAAAAGAAGAGGAAGAAGAAGAACAAGAAGGAGAAGAAGAAGAAGAAGAAGAAAAGAAGAAGAAGAAGAAGAGCAAGATGAAGAAGAGGAAGAAGTGTAAGAAGAAGAAGAAGAAGAAGAGGAACTAAAAGTGGAAAAAGAAGAAGAGGTAGAAAAAAAGAAGAAGAAAACGAAGTAGAAGAAAAACAAGAGGAAGAAGAACATCAAGATGAAGTAGAAAATGAAGAAGAACAAGAAGGAGAAGAAGAAGAGGAGGAAGAACGAGAAGAAGAAGTGGAAAAAGGCTAAGAAGAAGGAGGGGTTGATTAGAGATCAAGGATTATAGCATAGGGATTATGGTTTAAGGATAAAGAGATAAGGATTATAGATTGAGGATAAGGGGGTTAAGAGATTAAGGACTAAGAAGTAGGAGAAGAAGACGATGAAGAAGAAGAAGAAGAACAAAGAAAGAAGAAAGAAGAAGAATGAAGAAGAAAGAAGAAAGAAGAAGAAAGAAGAAACAAGAAAGAAGAAAAAGGAAAGAAGAAGGAATAAGGAAGAAAAAAAGGAAGAAGTAAGAAGGAAGAAGGAAGAAGGAAGAATGGAGGAAGGAAGAAGGAAGGTGGAAGCTGAATGGAAGGAGGAAGAAAGAAGAAGAAATTATAAAGGAGAAAAAAGAAAGAAGAAAGAAGAAGGAAGAAGAAGAAGAAGAAGAAGAAGAAGAAGGAGAAGAAGATGATGAAGAAGAAGAAAGAGCACGAAGAAGAAGAAGAAGAAGAGGAAGAAGAAGAAAAGTAGAATAAGAAGGGGAAGAGCAAGAACAAGTAGTAGAAGAAGAAGAACAACAAGAAGAATAGAAGAAGAAGAAGAAGTAGAAAAAGAGAAGGAGAAGATGAAGAATAAGAAGAAGAAGAAGAAGAGTTAAGGAGACAAAAAAATAAGGTGAGGTGGAAAAAGAACAAGAAGAAGTAGAAGAAGAAGATGAACGAGAAAAAGTAGAAGAAGAAGAAGAAGAAGAGGAAAAAGTAGAGGAAAAAGTAATAGTAGAAGAAGAAGAGGAGGAGAAAGAAGAAGAATAAGAAAAAGCAAAATAAGAGGTGAAGAAGAAGATGATGATGAAGAAGAAGGAGAGAAGGAAGACGAAGATGAAGTGAAAGAAGAAGATGTGGAAGAAGGAGAAGGAGAAGGAGAAGAGGATGAAATAAAAGAAGATGAAGAAGAAGAAGAAGAAGAAAATGAAGAAGTAAAGGAAGAAGAGGAAAAAGAAGAAGATAAAGATGAAGAAGAAAGAAGAAGAAGAAGGACAAGAAGAAGAAGATAAGGAAGAGGAAGAAGAATAATAAGAAGAAGAAGACGATGTGGAAGATGAAGATGAAGAAGGAGATGATGACAATGATGAAGAAGAAGAATTAGAGGAAGAGGAAGTTGATGATGAAGAAGAAGTAGAGGATGAAGAAGAGAATGAAGAAGAAGAAGAAGAAGAAGAAGTGGAAGTAGAGGAATAATGAAAAAAAGGAGTGGAAGAAGAGTTAGAAGAAGAAGAAGAAGGAGAAGAAGATGAAGAAGGGGAAGAAAAAGTGGAGGAAGAAGAAGAAAAATAACAGATTGAAGAAGAAGAGGAAGAAGAGGAAAACGAGGAAGAAAAAGAAGTAGAAGAAGAAAAGGACGAGGAAGAAAGAAGAGAAAGAAGAAGAAGTGGAGGAAGAAGAAGAGGAAGATGAAGAAGAGGAAGAAGAAGTAGAAGAAGAAGATAAAGAATAAAAAGATCAAGAAAAAGAAGAAGAAGAAGAAGAAGAAGAAGAAGAAGAAGAGAAGAAGAAAAAGAAGAAGAAGAGGAAGAAGATTAAGAAGATGAAGAAGAAGAAGAAGAAGAAGAAGAAAAAGGAGAAGAAGAATTAAGGATACGTAAAAGATGGCAAGGAGGATTAGGAAGAATAAGAATATGAAGAAGTAAAAGAGGAATATGAAAGAGAAGTAGAAGAAGCAGAAGAAGAAGAAGAAGAAGAAGAAGAAGAAGTAGATGAAAAAGAAAAGTAAAAAGCAGAGAATGAAGAAGATGAAGAGGAAGAAGACAAAAAAGAAGAAGAAAAAAAAAAGAAGAGAATATGAAGAAGAAGAACATGAAGTAGAAGCACGAGAAGAGGAAGAAAAAGAAGTGAAAGAAGAGATAGAAGAAGAAGAGGAAGAAGAAGAGGAAGAAGATGAAGTGGAAGAAAAAGAAGAAGAAGAGGATGAAGAAGAAGAAGATGAAGTAGAAGAAAAAGAAGAAAATGAAGAAGAAGATGAAGCGAAAGAAGAAGAAGAAGAAGAAGAAGAAGATGACGATGAAGAAAAAGAGGAAGAAGATGAAGTAGAGAAGAAGAAGAGGAAGAAGAACAAGTGGAAGAAGAGTAAGAAGAGGAAGAGAAAGAAGAAAAACAAGAAGAAATAGAAGAAAAAGAAGAATAAGAACAAGAATAATAAGATGAAAAGGAGGAAGAGGAAGAAGAAGAATAGAAGGAAAAAAAAAGAATAATAAGAGGAAGAAGATGAAGAAGAAGAAGAAGAAGAAGATCAAAATGAGAAAGAAGAAGAGGAAGAGAATTTGGATGAAGAAAAAGAAGAAGAAGAAGAAGAAGAGGAAGAAGAAGAAAAAGATGGTGAAGAAGAAAAAGAAGAAGAAGAGCAAGAAGAAGAAGAATAAAAAGAGGAAGAAGAAGAGGTTGAGGAGGACGAAGTAGAAGAAAAAGCAGAAAAAGAAGTAGAAGTTTAAGAAAAAGAAGAAGAAGTAGGTGAAGAAGTTGAAGAAGAAAAAGAAGAAGAAGAAGAAGAAGAAGAAGAAGAAGAAGAAAATGTAGAAGAGGAAGATGAAGAGGAAAAAGAAGTGGTCGAAGAAGAAAAATAAGAAGAAGAGAAGAAGAAAAAGATGAAGAAGAAGAAGAAGAAAGAGGAAGATGAGGAACAAGAAGAAAAAGAAGAACAGGAAGAACAAGAAGAAGATTAAGGAGAAAAAGAAGAAGAAGAAATTAGAAGAAAAGGAAGAAGTGAAGAAAAGGAAGAAAAAAAAGAAGAAGGAGATGAAGAAGAGTAAGTAGAAGAAGAAGATGGTGAAGAAGTTGAAGAAGAAGAAGATGAAGTAGAAGAAGTAGAAGTAGAATTATAGAAAGATGAAGAGGATAAAGAAGAATAAGATGAAGTAAAAGATGATGATGATGAAGAAGAAGAAGAAGAAGGGAAGAAAAATTGATGATGAAGAAGAAGAACAACAATAAGAAGTAGAAGAAGAAGAAGTAAAAATTGAAAAGATGAAAAAGAAGAAGTAGAAGAAGAAGGAGGAGGAGGAGTAGGAGGAGGAAGAGAAGAAGAAGAAATAAACGAGAAAGAAGACAAAGAAAGAGAAGAAGTGGAAAAGGAAGAAGAAGAAGAAGAAGAAGAAGAAGAAGTGGAGAAAGAAGAAGAGGAAGAGGAAGAAGTAGCACAAGAAGACGAAGAAAAGAAGAACAAGAGGAAGAATAGGAAAAAGAAGAAGAAGTAGAAGAAGAGGATAAAGAAGAACAATAAGAAGGAGAGAAAGTTGAAGAAGAAGAAGAAGAAAAAGAAGTGGAAGTTGAACAAGATGAAGAAGAAGAAGAGGAAAATGTGAAAGAAGAGAAAGAGGGAGAAGATGAGGTTTAGGAAGTAGAAGAAGTGGAAGAAGAAGAAGAAGAAGGGGGAGGAGAACAAGAAGAAGTAAGAAAAGTAGAGGAAGAAGAGATGGATTAGAAATTAAGGATTATAGATTAGGGATTAGAGATTAAGAAATGAAGGATTAGGCACTAAGTATCAAGGAATATGAGTTAAAGAATTATGGATTAGTGATTAAGGATTATGGATTAGGGATTAAAGATGAAGGGATTAATGATTTGATATTAAAGATTAAAAATTAAAAATTGAGGGTTGAATTATTATGGATTAAGGATTAGAGTTTAGGGATTAGAGATTAAGGATTTAGGGTTAGGGATTAGGATTAAAGAAATAGGATTAAGGGTTAGGGATTAGAGATTAGGGATACAAGATTTAGGCCTAGAGGTCAAAGATTTGGAATTAGAGATTAAGTGATGATGATTAGAATTAGAGATTAGGGATTAAGGATTAGAGATTAGTGATTAAGGATTACGGATTAGGGAATAGATATTTTGGATAGGGATACTCGATTATAAATTAAGGATTAGGGATTAAGGATTAGATATGAGGGATTGAAGTTTAAGGATTAGAGATTAGAGATTAGAGATTACGGATTAAAGATTAAGGTTTGGAGATTAGAGATTAGGGATTAAGGATATGGGATTAAAGATTAGGAATTAAGGATAAGAGATTTGAGATTAGAGATTAAAGATTAAGGATTAAGGATTTGGTATTAAGAATTAGTGAATAAGGATTAGGGATTAAGGATTAACGATTAAGGATTAAGGATTACAGATTGGGGATTAGAGATTGAGGAATAAGAATTAGGCATTATGGGTTAAGGATTGTTTAAGGATTAAGGATTAGGGAGGGATTCATTAGGCATTAATGATTTAGGGATGAGGGATTAGGAAAGGAGGGATTAAAGAGTAAGAATTAGATAATAAAGATTAACAATTACGAAGAAGGAGAAGAAGAAGAAGAAGAAGAAGAAGAAGAAGAAGAAGGAGAAGAACAAATGGAAGAGAAAGAATAAGAAGAAGAAGAAGAAGAGGAAGATGAGCAAGAAGAAGAAGAAGAAGATGATGATGATGATGATGATGATGAAGAAAAAGAAGAAGGAGAAAAAGAAAAAGAAGAAGAAGAGGAAGAAGAGTAAGAAGAAGAAGAAGGAGAAGAGTAAGGTGAAGAATATGAAGAAGAAGGTGAGGAAGTTGATGAAGATGAAGAAAAAGAAGCAGAAGAAGAAGAAGATGAAGAAGTGAAAGATGATGAAGAAGAAAAAGAAGATGAAAATGAAGAGGAAGATAAAGAAGAAAAGGAAGAAAAAAAGAATTGAATAAGAAAAGTTGACAAAGATGAAGAAGAACAAGAAGAAGAAAAAGAAAAGAAGAAGCAAAAGAAAAAGGAGAAGAAGAACCACAACAAGAAATAGAAGAAGAAGAAGAATAAGTAGACAAAGAAGAAGAGGAAAAAGATAAAGAAGGAGAAGAAGATGAACAAGAAGAAAAAGGAAAAGAAGAATAAGAAGAGGAAAAACAAGAAGAGGAAGAAAAAGAATACATAGAAGAAGAAGTAGAAGAAGAAGAGGAAGAAGAAGAATAAAAAGAAAAAGAAGAAGAAGAAGGTGGACAAGTAGAACAAGATGAACAGAAGAAGAAAAAGAAGAGGAAGATGAAGACAAAAAAGATTGAGAAGTTGAAGGGTAAGAAGAAGAAGAACAACAAGAAGAAGAGAAGAAGAAAAAGAAATAGAAGAAGAGGAAGATGAAGAAGATGAAGAAGAAGAAGAAGAAGAAGAAGAAGAAGAAGACGAAGGAGAAGAATTAAAGAAATAAAAGAAGAAGAGGAAAAAGTAGAACAAGAAAAGGAAGAAGAAGATGTTGATGGTGATGATCAAGAAGTAGAAGAAGAACAATAAGAAGTAGTAGTAGTAGATGAAGAATATGAAAAAGTCAAAGAAGAAGAAGAAGAAGAAGAAGAAGCAAAAGAAGAAGAAGAAGAAGAACATGATGGTTATGATGAAAAATAAATAGAAGAGGAAGGAGAAGTAGAATAAAGGGAGGAAGAATTAGAAGGAGAACAAGAAGAATAAGAAGAAGAAGAAAAAAAAGTAAAAGAAGGAGAAGAGGAAGAAGAAGAGGAAGAAGAAGAAGAAGAAGAAGACAAAGAAAAAGAAAAAGAAAACGAAGAAGTGGAAAAAGAAGAAGATGATGAAGAAGAAGATATAGAAGAAGTAGAGAAAAAAGAAGAAGTGGAAGAAGAATTAGAGGAAGAAGAAGAAGAAGAAGAAGAAGAACAAAAGGAGAAAGAAGAAAACAAGACAGATGGAGAAGTATAAGAAGAAGAAGAAGAAGAAGAAGAAGAAGAAGACAAAAAAAAAGAAAAAGAAAACGAAGAAGTGGAAAAAGAAGAAGATGATGAAGAAGAAGATATAGAAGAAGTAGAGAAAAAAGAAGAAGTGGAAGAAGAATTAGAGGAAGAAGAAGAACAAAAGGAGGAAGAAGAAAACAAGATAGATGGCGAAGTATAAGATGATGAAGAAGAAGAAGAAGAAGAAGTTGAAGAAGAAGAAGAAAAAGAAAAAGAAATAGAAGATGAGGTGGAAGAAGAAGAAGCAAAAGAAGAAGAGGAGGACGAAGAAGAAAAACCAGATGAACGAGAAGAAGAGAGGAAAGAAAATGTAGAAGAGGAATGAGAAGAAGATGAAGAAGAAGAAGGAAAAGAAGAAATAAAAGGGAGAAGAAGGAGGAGGAGAGGGAGAAGGACAAGGAGAAGAAGAAGATATAGAAGGGGAAGAAGAATAAGAAGAAGGAGGAGAAGAAGGAGGAGGAAGAAGAAGAAGTAGAAGAAGTAAAGGAAGAAGAGGAATAAGAAGAGGAAAGACAATAAGAAGAAGAAGAAGTGGAAAAAGAAGTGGAAGAAGAAGAAGAGGAGGAAGAAGAAGAAGGTGAGGAAGAAGAGGAAGAAGAAGAAGAAGAAGAACAAAAAGGAGTCGAAAATAAGGAAGATTAGGAAGAGGAGGAAGTAAAAGACAAAGATGAAGAAGAAGAAGAGGAAGAAGAAGTGGAAGAAGAAGAAGAAGAGGAAGAAGTAGGTGCAAAAGAGGAAGAAGTGACAGATTAGGATTTAGGGGTTCGGGATTCGGGATTAGGGATTAAGGATTAAGGAATGAAGGAAAATGGATTAAGTATCAGGAGATATAGATTAAAGTTTAGAGATGGAGGGATTAGGGATTATGGAATAGGGATTTGGGATTTGGGGGTTAGTAATTAAGAATTCAGGTTTAAGGATTGGGAACTAAAAATTTGGACAAAGGGATTAAGTGATAGGGATTAGGAGTTAAAGATTAAAGATAAAAGATAAGGGATTATAGATGATGGATTAATAATTAGGGATTAGGAATTAAGTATTAAGACATTAAATATTAAGGATTAGGGATTAGAGATTAGTGATTTAGGATTAGAGATTACTATTTAGGATTCGAGATTAGAGATTAGGGATTAGAGATAAAGGTATTTGGTTTAGCATTAGAAATTAGTGATAGTTTATTAAGGATTTTGGATTAGTGATTAAGGATTAGGGATTAAGGATTAAAAATTATGAATTAGGTTTATAGATTACATATTATAGATTAGGGACTAGGGTTTAGGGAATAAATATTAAGGATTAGAGATTAGGAATAATGTTGTGATTTCAATTTGGATTAAGGATTAGGGAGATAGAAGAAGAAAGAAAGGAGAAGGAAGAAGGAAGAAAGAAGAAGTAAAGGAGGAGGAACAAGAAGAAGATGAGGAAGAAGAAGAATAGAAGGAAGAAGAAGATCAAGAATAAAAAAGAAGGAAGAAGAAAGAAGAAAGAATGAAGAAGGAAGAAGGAAAGAGAAAGAAGGAAGAAAGAAGAATAAAGATGAAAGAAAATAGAAGAAAAAAGAAAGAAGGAAGAAGGAAGAAGAAGGAGTAGAAGGAGAAGGAAAATAGAAGGTGAAGGAGAAAGAGATGGAGAAGGAGAAGGAGATGAAGGAGTAGGAGAAGGAGAAGGAGGAGTTGGAGAAAGAGAAAAAGGAGTAGAAGAAGAAAAAGAAGAAGAAGAAGATGATGGTGATGAAGGAGAAGAAGAATAAGAAAAAGAAATAAATGAAGAAGAAGAAGAAGAAGAGGATGAAGAAGAGAAATAAGAAGAATATGAAAAGAGGTTAGAGAAGAAGAAGGCGAAGAGAAAGAAGATGAAGAAGAAGCAGAGGAGGAGGGAGAAGAAGAAGAAGAAGATGAAGAAGAAGTAGACGTGGAAGAAGAAGAAGTGGAAGAAAATGAAGAAGAAGAAGAAGAAGAAGAAGAGAAGAAGAAGAAGAAGAAAAGGAAGAAGAAGAAGAAGAATATGAACATGAGGAAGAATAGGAAGAAGAAGAAGATGAAAATAAGGAAGCAGAAGAAGAAGAAAATAAGGAAGAAGAAGAAGAAGAAAATGAGGAGGAAGAAGAGGAAGAAGAAAAAGAAGAAGAGAAAGAAGAGATGGATTAGGCAATAGTGATTAGAGGTTAGGGATTAGAGATTAAAGACTTAGGAGGGAGGGATAAGGGATTATGGAATACGGATTACAGATTTGAAGGATAGGGATTGAGGATTAGAGATTAGGTATTAGGGATTAGGGATTAGGCATTAAGGATTAGAGACTAGGCATTAAGGATTAAAGATTAGACATAAGAGATTAGGGATCATGTATTAACAAATAAGGTTTAGGGTTTAGGGATTAAAGATTAGAGATTAAAAAGTAGGGATTATGGAATAAATTATAAGAATTAAGGATTAAAGATTAATGGTTATTGATTAGGGATGAAGGGATTAATGATTAAAGACTAAGGATTACTAATTAAGGATTAAGGGATTAATTATTAATGATTAGGGATTTAGGATTAAAGGTTATGGATTAAAGAATAAAGATTTTGGATTAGAAATTAGTGATTAGGAATTTGGGATTGAGGAAGAGGTATTAAACACTACTGGTTAGGTCATTGAAATTAATATGTAAGGATTAATTGTAGCGATTAGAGGTTAGGGATTAGTTATTGTAGATTAGTGATTAAGGGTTAGGGATTAAAGATTTGAGATTAAAGAATAGGAATTAGGGATTGAGAAAAAGGAAGAAGAAGAAGATGAGGAAGAAGGGGAAGAAGAAGAAGAAGAAGAAGATGATGAAGAATAAAAAAGAACAAAGTAGAGGAGGAGGAGGAAGAAGAAGAAGAAGAAGAAGAAGAAGAAGAAGAAATGGAAGAAGTAGAAGAAGAAGAATAAGATGAGGATGATGATGAAGAAGAAGAAGGACAAGAAGAAGAAGATCAAGAATAAGAAAATGAAGTGGAGGAAGAAGTAGAGGAAGAAGAGATGGATTAGTGATTAAGGATTAGAGGTAGAGATTAAGGATTAGGGACTACAAAGGGATAGTTTGGGATTAAGTGTTAAGGATGAAGGTTTTGGCATTATGAATTAGGGATTAAAGATTAGGGATTAAGGATTATTAATTAGTGATTAAGGATTGAGGATTAAAGATTAGGAAATATGGATTAAGGAATAACTAATAATGATTAGGGATTAAGAATTAGGTATTAAGGATTAGGATAATGATTAAGGATGAGGGAATTAATGATTAAGAATTAAGGATTAGGGATTAAGGATTAAGAGTTTAATTACTAAAGATTAGGGATTTAAGATTTAGAATTTTAGATTAGGGAATAGAGATTAGGGATTGAGGATTAGAGAGTAGTTATAAGGTATTTGAGATTAAGGATTATGGATTAGAAATTAGGGATTACAGATTAGAGATTAAGCAATAAGGATCAGGGATTAAGGATTGCAGATTAGGGATTAGGGCTTAAGGATAAGGGATTAAGGATTAAGGATTACGATAAGGGATTAAAGATTAGAGATTATGGATTACAAATTAAGGATTAGTGATCAGGTATTAGGGATTAAGATTTAGAGATTTGAGATTATAAATGAGGGATTACGAATGGATTAGGGTTCAGGAATTAAGGATTTTTTATTAAGGATTAGAGATTAGGGATTGGGGATTAAGGATTAGGGATTAGGGAGGGATTTATTAGCTATTTTAGATTAGTGATTATGGATGAGAGATTAGGTAGGAAGTGATTAAGGAGTAGAGATTAGAGAATAGGGATTAAGGATTACGATGAAGAAATCGTAAAGATGAAGAAAATGAAGAAGAAGAATTACAAGAACAAAATGAAGAAGAATAATAAGAAGAAGAAGACGAAGAAGAAGAAGAAGAAGAAGAAGGAGAGGAAGAAGACAGAGGAGGGGGAGGACGAGAAGAAGAAGAAGCAAAAAGAAGAAGAGGAACAAGAAGATGAAGAAGAATAAGAGGATAAAAAAGAAGAAGAAGAAGGAGAAGACGAAGAGTAGGAAGAAGAAGAAGAAGAAGGTGAAGAAATAAATGAAGAAGAAGAAGAGAAAGATGATAAGGAAAAAGATGAAGAAGTAGAAGAAGAGGAAGATGATGATGATGAAGAAGAAGAAGAAGAGCAAAAGAAAAGGAAGAAGATGAAGTAGAAGAAGAAAAAGAAGAAGAAAAAGAAGGAGAAGAAGAAGAAAATGAAGAAGAAGAAGAAGAAGAAGAAGAGGAAGAAGAAAAAAAAAGAAGAAGAACAAGAAGAAAATAAAAAAGCAGAAGAAGATCAAGAAAAAGAAGAAGAGGAAGAAGTAGAAGATGTAGTAGAAGAAGAACAACAAAAGGAAGAAGAAGAAGAAGAAGAGAAAAAAGAGGAAGAAGAAGAAGAAGAAGATGAAAATGAAGAAGAACTAGAAGAAGAAGATGAAGAAAAAAAGAAAAGGTGGAAGAAGAAGAAGTTGAAGAAGAAGAAGAAGAAGACAAAGAAGAAGAAGAAGACGAAGAAGAAGAAGTAGAGGAGAAGAAAAAGAAGAAAGTGAAGAAGAAGAAAAAGGAGAAGAAGAAGAAGAAGAAGAAGAAGAAGAAAACAAAGAAGAAGAAGAAGAGGAAGAGGAAGAAGAAGATGAATAAGAGGAAGAAGAAGAAGATGAAGAAGAAGTTTAAGTGTAAGATGAGAAAGACGAGAAAGAAGAAGAAGATGATGAGGAAGAAGCAGAGGGATAAGTGGAAGAAGAAGAAGAAGAATAGGAAGAAGAGGTAGAGGAAGAAGAGATTGACAAGGGATTAAGGATTATAGGTTAGAGACAGATTTATGATTTGGTGTTAAGGATTTGAGATAAGGCATTATCAATTAGGGATTAAAGATTAGGAATTAGGGATTAGGGATTAAAGATTAAAGATTAGGAAGTAGGGAGTTGGGAATGAGGAAATAAGTAATATTTATTAGGGATTAGGGTTAAGGAATTGAGGGATGAAGCGATTTATGATTAAGGTTTAGGGATTAAGGATTAAGAGATTAATTACTAAGGATTGGTGATTAGGAATTTAGGATTTTGGATTGTAGATTAGGGAATAGTGATTAACGATTAAGGATTAGGGATTTGTTATAAGGGATTCGAGATTCAAGATTATTGATTAGAGATTAAGAATTAGGGATTAGAGATTAAGTGACAAAGATTAGGATTAAGGATTAAATAATAGCAATCAAGGATAATGGATTAGGATTAGGGATATGCTATTAGAGATTAAGTATTATGGATAATAAATTAGGGATTAAGGTTTAGGGATTTGAGATTATGGATTAATTGTTAGGGATTAAGGATATATGGATGGATTAGGGATTAGGGACTCGAGATTAAGGATTAGAGATTAGAGATTGGGGATTAAGGATTAGGGATTAGGGAGGGATTGATCAGGGATTACAGATTAGCGATTTTGAATTATAGATAAGATAGGGAGGGATTGAGGTGTAGGGATTAGAAGATAGGGATTAAGGATTATGAAGAAGAAGAATAATAATAAGAATAAGGAGAAGAAGAAGAAGAAGAAGAATAAGAAGAAGAAGGCATAGAAGAAGAAGAAGAAGAAGACAAAGAAGAAGAAGAAGAAGAAGAAGAAGAAGGAGAAGGAGAAGGAGAAGAAGAAGAAGAAGAAAAAGAAGAAGAAGAAGAAAAAGAAGGAGAGGAAGAAAAAAAAGAAGAAGAATAAGAGGAAGAAGAAGAAGAAGAAGAAGGAGAAGAAGAAGAGTAGGAAGAAGAAGAAGAAGAAGAAAAAGAAGGTGAAGAAGTAAAAGAAGAAGAAGAAGAAGGTGAAGAAATAAAAGAAGAAGAACAAGAAGATGAATAGGAAAATGAAGAAGAAGAAAAAGAGGAAGATGATAATGTTGGAGAAGAAGAAGAATAACATGAAGAAGAGCAAAAGAAAATGAAGAACATGATTAAGATGATGAAGTAGAAGAAGAAGAGGAGGAGGAAGAAATAGAAGAAGAAGAAGAAGAAGGAGAAGAAGTAGAAAAAGAAAAAGAATAAGAAGAAATGGAAGAGGAAGAAGGAGAAGAAGAAGGAAAAAACTAGAGGAAGAAGAAGAGGAGGAAGAAGAAGATGAAGAACAAGAAGAAAATAAAGAAGAAGAAGTAGAGGAAAAAAAGAAGTCGAAGAGGAAGAAGATTTCGTATAACTAGAAGAACAAGAAGAACAAGAATAATAAAAAGAAGAAGAAGAGGGAGAAGAAGATCATGAAGATGAAAATGAAGTAGTAGTAAAGGAAGAGAAAGGAGAAGAAGAAGGAGAGGAGAAGAAGAAGAAGAAGAAAAAGGTGAAGAAGATGAAGAAGAAGGAGAAAGAGAAGAAGAAAAAGAAGAAGTAGAAGAAGAAGAAGAAGAAGAAGAAGAAGAAGAAAAAGAAAAAGACAAAGAAGAAGAAGAAGTAGAAGAAGAGGAAGAAGAAGAAGAAGAAGAAGGAGAAAGAGAAGAGTTGGAAGAAGAAGAAGAAGAAAGTGAAGAAGAGGAAGATGAAGAAAAGAGGAGGAAGTAGAAGAAGAGGACAAAGAAAAAGAAGGAGAAGAAGAGCAAAAGAAAAAGAAGAAGATGATGAAGAAGAAGAAGAAGAAGAAGAGGAAGAAATAGAAGAACAAAAAGAAGGAGAAAAAGAAGGAGAAGAAGTAGAAGAAGTAAAAGAAGGAGAAATGGAAAAGAAACAAGAATAAGAAGATGAAGGAGAATAAGAACAAATAGAAGAGGAAAAAGGATAACAAGTAGAGGAATAAGAAGTGGAAGAAGAAGAAAAGAAGAAGAGGAAGAGGAAAATGAAGAAGAGGAAAAATAAGAAGTGGAAAAAGAAGAAGATGTAGTACAAAAAGAAGAACAAGAATTAGAAGAAGATGAAGAAGAGGAAGAAGAAGAAGAAGAAGAAGAAGAACAAAATGTGAAGGAAGAAGAAGAAGAAGAAAATGTGGAGGAAGAAGAAAAAGAAGATGAGGAAGATAAGGAAGAAGTGGAAGAAGAAGATAATGAATAAGAGGAAGAAGAAGAAGTGGAAGATGAAGAAGAAGTAGATAAAGAAGAGGAACAAGTGGCGAATTAAGAATTAGGGTTCAAGGGTTAGGAATTAGTGATTTAGGAATGAAGGATTAGGGATTAGGTATCTTGCAATATAGTTTAAAGATTGAGGGAAGGATTAGGGATTGATGATTGGAGAGTTAACAATTAGAGATTTGGGTTTAGAGATTAGGTATTAGGGATTAAAGTGTAGGGATTAGAGATCATAGATTAGGAATTAAGAATAATGGATTAGCGATTAAGGATTTAGTATTAAGGATTAGTGTTTTGGAATTAAAGATTAAGGATTAGAGATTAGAGATTAAAGATTAAGGATTCGAGATTAAGGATAGATAAATGACTAAGCATTAAAGATGAGAGATTAGGGATTAGGATAAAGGAAGAAGGGAGAAGGAAGAAGGGAGAAGAAAGAAAGAAGAAAGAAGAAAGAAGAAAGAAGAAGGAAGAAAGAAGATGAAGTGGGGGAAGATGAAGAGGAAGAAGAAGAAGAAGAAGAAGAAGAAGAGGAAGAGGAAGAAGAATAAGAAGAATAAAGGAGGAAGGAGAAAGTAAGAAAGAAGGAATGAGGAAGGAAGAAGAAAGAAGAAAGAAGAAAGAAGAAAGACGAAAGAAGAAGAAGAAGATAAAGAGGAAGAGGAAGGAGAAGGAGAAGGACAAGGTGGATAAGGAGAAATTAGAGAAGGAGGAGAAGGATAAGGAGAAGTAGGTGGTGGACAAGGAGAAAGAGGAGGAGAATGAGAAGGATATGGTGAAGGAGAAGGAGAAGGAAAAAGAAGAGAAGAAGAAGGAGGGGAAAGACAAAGAGAAGGAGAAGGAGAAGAAGAGGAACAAGAAGAAGAAGAAGAAGAAGAAGAAATAGAAGAAGAAGAAGAAGAAGAAGAAGAAAAAGAAGAAGAAGAGGAATAAGAAGAATAAGAATAGAAGAAGAAGGAGAAGAAGAAGTGGAAGAAGAGGATGAAGAAGATCAAGAAGAGGAAGAAGAAGAAGAAGAGGAGGAAGAAGAAGAAAAAGAGGTAGTCAAAGAAAAAGAAGAAGAAGTAAAAAGAGAAGAGTAGGAAGAAGAAGAAGAAGAGGAAGAAGAAGAAGAAGAAGAAGAAGAAGAGGAAGAAGAAGGTAAGGAAGGAGTGGAAGAAGAGGAGGAAGTAGAAGAAAATAAGGAAGAAGAAGAAGAAGAGGAGGAAGAGGAAGAAGAAGATGAAGAAGAAGAAAAAGAAGCAGAAGAAGAGATGGATTAGGGATAATGATTAGAGGTTAAGGATTGAGGATGATGGATTAGGGATGTCGAAATAGGGACTACGGATTAAGGATTAGAGATTAGTGATTTATGGATGTATGATTTAGGATTAGATATTAAAGATTTGAGATTAGATATATTGATTAAGATTAGTATTAAAGATTAGGGATTAGATAATAAGGATTAAGAATTTATGATTCAAGATTAAGGATTATGGATCTCTTTTTTGCAAAGAAACAAAAGAAGAATGGGTGCACTACGGCTGAAGGGATCTCTTTTTTGCAACGAAACAAAATCTGCTCCGCAGATTGGACTCGGCACAACCTAAAGATCAAGAATTAGAGATTAAGGATGGATTTGTAATTAAGGTTTAAGGATTAGGGATTAAGGAGTTGGGAGAAGTAAGAAGGAAGAGGAAGAAAGAATAAAGACAAAAGAAGAAGGGGAGGAGCAAAATGAAGAAGAAGAAGAAGAAGAAAACGAAGAGGAAGAGGAAAAATAAAGAAGGAAGAAGAAAGAAGGAAGAAAGAAGGAAGAAGGAAGATCGAAGAGGGTAGTAGGATGGAAGAACGATGAAGAAAGAAGAAAGAAGAAAGAAGAAAAAAGGAAGAAGAAGAAGAAGAGTTAGAAGAAGAAGAACAAGGTGAAATAGAAGGAGAAGAAGGATGAGGAGGAGGAAAAGGAGGAGGGGAAGGAGAAAGAGAAGGAGAAGGAGATGGAGAATTAGAAAGAGGAGGAGTAGAAGAAGGAGATGAAGAAGGAGAAGGAGAAAGAGAAAGAGAAAGAGAAAGAGAAGGAGAAGAAGCAGAAAAAAATGAAACTAAAGAAGAAGAAGAAGAAGAACAGGAGATAAAAGGAGGAGGAGGAGAAGAAGAAAAAGAAAAAGAGGAACCAGAACAACAAGAAAAGAAGAAGAAAGAGAAGAAAAAGAAAAAGTAGAGGAAGAAGAAGAAGAGGTAGAGGAAGAAGAAGAAGAAGAA